>LPNX010001010.1:280036-329988 GCA_001517045.1 Pseudotsuga menziesii | reverse complement strand
GGCTTTTTGTGGGATTTTCAGGGAAATATGGTAGGCAAATGGACAAATGAGCCATGTGGTGAGGTAGATGAGGTAGTTAACCATTTTTGGGTGTTAACACTACCAAAGAAAATTTTATAAGCATCACAAAAAACATACCTTTGTAAAAAGTCACGTGCGCTACAACGCGGATTTGTTTTCTCTTGCTGCGCGAATTTCAGATAAGTCTCAACAAACCAATCACCGATTTCCGTCACAGAGAGCCTCCAGAACATAGCCCTCGAGGTACGACGTAAACCCCTCTTGAGCAAATACTGAGTGCAACCGGCAATGGAACCAATTTGTTGGGTAATAGGGCAGACCCGGGTTTAATCCTTTTATGTCGCACCAACAAAAGACCCACAGTGTTGGCCCTTTCGGCAACAACCTGCACCCAGGTTGCAGTCTCACCCGAAATAGCTATGGGGTGCCGCAGAATCAGGTTTCTACAAGCAGAGAGGGGTATTACTATACCTTAGCCTTTAATAAACTTATTAATCAATAATTACACAGCTTTATTACTCATATACAACTTCGCTGATAGATAAACAACCATGACTTGCTTAACCCACTACAAGGAATTCACAGAGAAGCTTGTTATTATCAGTGATCTAATTTATCAAATGTATACAGTTATTAATGCATAAAAGACAACAGAAAGAGAAACAACACAAGAAACCACAACACCAGATATAACGTGGTTCACCCCCGGTGTAGGGGTTACATCCACAAAACTGTGTTTTATTCAACTTGCTACAAAACCACAGCTTGATCTGCGCACACAGCTGCAGATCCCTTCAGTCCTTTCAAGCCGCGCACACAGCAGTAGGCCTCTGCGCACACATCTACAGATCTTTCCTTAATCTTCTTACAAAACCCCTCTGCGCACACAGCTGCAGAGGTCGTCCACACACACAGCTGGGACTTAACCTTTCCTTACACAATCAACCTTAGCTTCGCCTTTCTTTCTTTACATCAAAAGCCTAACTTTTCTTATTTACAAAAATGCCTATTTATACATCGCGCTATTACAAAACCATGGCTTCAAACCATGGGCACCCAAAACCCTAAACCCTGGATTTAAACCATGGGTTTATTACAAAAAGGGGCTTTGACTTACCCTGACACCCCTAAGACTATTTTGACCCGTAACTCCACTTACAAACTTCCTGAATAACCACGGAGTTACCAAAACTAATGATCCTTAGAGTACGCATCCCAACAGAAAATTGAGACCTTTTTGGGTTCAAAGATACCCAAACTGTCTACATATCAGAAAAAACCTTTTTTAAGTGCTACAAATGTTCTTCATAACTATTTGAGTATATAGTGAAGTCATCAATATATATGAGAACAAACTTGTCCTTTAATCCCACAAAGGCTATGTCCATGGCCCTCTGAAAAGTGGCCCCATCATTCATCAGCCCAAATGGCATCTTGGCATACATGAAGGTACCCCAAGGAGTTGTAAATGTGGTTTTTACTCGATCATCAGGCTGTATTGAAATTTGGTTGTAGCCTGAAAATCCATCTAGAAATGACATGACACTAGCTCTTGAAACTCTTTGCAATAGATGCTCCATCTTGGGTAGGGGGTAGTTGTCTTTCTTGGTGCATTTATTTAGGTTTCTAAAATCAACACATAACCTGATCTCACCCTTTTTCTTCCTCACTATAACTAAATTTGCAATCCATTTATAATACCTCAGTGGGATTATGATTTTTGCATCTATGAGATTTTTTATTTCTTTCTCAATCACAGGCAATAAGAGAGGACTGATAGGCCTTAACTTCTGTTTGAAAGGGATGGTGTCATTTTCCATGGGAATTTTATGTTGAATGATATATGTATCATATGTTTTCAGATCACTGTATTTCCAAGCAAATATATCAGCAAATTATTTCATAAGACTGCAATATTCTGACCTCTGATCAGCAGTCAACTCAATATCCGAACTTATGAATTTAGGATGAATTTGGATACCTATATTGTGTTCATGGATAGCGGGGTCTTTCTCCCTTTTCACAGGTTTGAAGGGGACATCATTATGGTCAAAGATATTTTCAAGAGGTACTAGACCTCGAGGTATATGATTGCTTGACAACTGAACAATATTGTGTTGACCCATTTTCTCTTTCAATTTAGGCCTCTGGGATTCCTCTACATTTAAATTTTCTTGGTCAATATCCATATCAAAAAATTCATCAAAGACCTAGAGAAATTTACTAAGTTCATCATCATCCTCAAAGACTTTCCAATATTTAACATTATCAAGTAGGGATGGCCTGTATTTGACTTGGATTTCATAGTTCAATTTAGGAGGCATAGGAGGAATGAACATACTAGAAGAGACAGCAAGGGAATCAACTAGATGGTTCATAGCTCTAGGTATATAGGAAATGTCAAAAATCATGAAAGAGTCCCTAATTTTCCATACCTCGTCTCTGTATGCTTTGAGCCTGACATTCTTTGCTTGAAAAGTGTTGTTCACCTGTTGTATGATGAGATATACATCTCCAAATAACTTCAGACACATGATGCCCATCTCCTTAGCAGCCTTTACTCCCAATATCAAAGCCTCATACTCTACTATATTGTTAGTAGTCTTGAAATCAAGTTTATAAGACAAATTAATAGTCTCCTTTGAAGGAGAAATCAAAACTACACCTGCACCTGCTGAGGCTTGAGTACTGGCCCCATCAAAAAACATGCTCCAGAAAGAGGTGGTTACTTGCTCCAGAAAGAGGTGGTTACTTCTTCAGGTTTTTGATAGGTAGGCTTTGTGAGCGACATAGGTATTGTCTAAGAATCATCTCTTTGTAGAATACATGCCCGAAATTTTGTGTCCAATGCATAGATGGGATGATTTATAGAATTATTTTCATTGCTGATGATGTAGGCAAGCTAATTTTCTCTATAGAGTCTCTTTGTTTCTCCTCCAAAGATCAAGATTGTAGCATAAGTAAGATCCATCTGTAGGGTACCACCTAGCCTTTTACTCCATGAACGAGACAAGAGGAGGCCAAACATGGGTGGGATATCAGAAACTACTACATCCATCACTATGCTTTTTGAAGGCAACTGGGAGATGTTTATGACAAGGTATTTTATGAAGCCTAGGCATTTGACTTTCCTAGAGTCAAAAGAGAAAATATCATGGTAAGGTTTTGTGATGTTGACCCCAAGCTCATCCATCGCCGCTTTTGGCATAATATTGTGGGATGCTCCTGAGTCAACCAAACAATTGTGAAGGATCTTGTTATGGATGTTCAAGGATATATAGAAGGGTGGACAAGACTCATCTAGTTCTTCAACCATAGGACCTAGGGTTACTATGGGCTTATCATCTTGCAAATTCACAAAGTCAACATCTATGGGTGTCTTTGGTTGAAGAGATTTCAGTATAGATTACTTAAAGGAATCATTCTTCATAAGCTCTATCAAGGGAAAAGGAATTTTCAGTTTCTGAATTTCTGATTCAAGATTGAAAGAATAAGACAATTTGTCAAAAGTTCTTACCTCTTATGGTGGAGCTTTAAGCTGGATTTGATCATGGACTGATGGTTGCAATGCCCTTTGTTGTTGTTTTGAAGAAGAAGCAATATTTTTTGCAGGAGCAATAATTTTTTCAATAGGAGAAGCAAACTATTTTGTAGGGACGGGAACCTTCTTTCCGGGAGAAACAATCAAAGGTTTTTGAGCAACAAGCTTGGACCTCAAATTGTAACCTCCTTGATCATCTGCCTAATACAAGGATTCTTCAGTGATCTACTCGTTCATGAGGGCTTCCTCATAATCTGATTGTGTCAAGAAAGAGGGATCAACTTCATCTTCCATGCAATTGATATTGTCTTATGCTTCTCCTTCTCCCTGAGTAAGCTCTTGTTCTTCTTCTAACACAACATTTTGGAAAGGAGCTCTGATTCTTTGTTCGTCAACTGGATTCCTATCCCTTTGGGGGATCTGAGCCTGTGGGTTATTCCTTCTGTAAGGGAAATTATTAGGGATTCTAGGAGCAAATTCATTTGGCCCTTTACCTCTTACAATTTGTTGACCTTGATCTTTAAGTTTAGACATTTCAGATGTTAAGTTGTCCAACATCTTGGCCATTTTTTCTATTTTTGTTTTTGATGAAGAAAAATATGAAGATTGCTTCTTCTGGTCCACTTTTCCCTTAAGTTTCTGAGATGCAACAATATTATACTCAACTTCAAGAGAAGCATCTTGCATGAGTGATAAAGAAGCATATCTTCTTTCTCTGAGAAGAAGGCAGAACTCGGAATCAAAAGAATTTGCATAAGTGATTTTGGCTAAAGTCTCTGTAGGTTTGATCTCAGCAAGGATCTTACTGAACATTCTATTCAATCTCTTTGTGAAATTTGAAATAGACTCACCATTTTCTCTCCTCAAATTTCTAAATTCTGTGATATAGTAAAGGTGGTCTTGTTGGGGCGTGTCCCTAAAGATTACGAGTTGTGGTAACTTCGCGGCTGTTGGTAAGCGGAGTTATGGGTCAAAATAGTCTTAGGGGTATCAGGGTAAGTCAAAGACCCCTTTTTTTGTAATAAACCCATGGTTTAAATCTAGGGTTTAGGGTTTTTGGGAGCCCATGGTTTGAAGCCATGGTTTTGTATCAGCGCGATGTATAAATATGCATTTTTGTAATAAGAAAAGGTTAGGTTTTATGATGAAAGAAAGATTAAGGCGAAGCTAAGATTGGTTTTGTGGAAGAAGGTTAAGTCCCAGCTGTGTACGTGGATGACCTCTGTAGCTGTGTGCGCAGAGGGTTTTGTAAAGAAGATTGTAAGGAAAAAACCTGCAGCTGTGTGCGCAGGGGCCTGCTGCTGTGTGCGCGGCTTTTTGAGGACTGAAAGGATCTGCAGCTGTGTGCGCAGATCAAACTGTGGTTTTGTAGCAAGTTGAATAGAACACAGTTTGTGGACGTAGCCCCTACACTGGGGGTGAACCACGTTATATCTGGTGTTGTGGTTTCTTGTGCTGTTTCTGTTTCTATTTATTTTATGCATTAATAACTGTATACATCTGATAAGTTAGATCGCTGCTAACATTTAGCTTCGCTGTGAATTCCCTGTAGTGGGTTGAGCAAGTCACGACTGTTTATTTATTTGCGAAGTTGTATGTGAATGAATGGTGAAACTCGTAATTATTGATTAATAAGGTTATTAAAAGGCTAAGGTACAGTAATCCCCCTCCTTGCTTGTAGAAACCTGATTCTGCGGCATCCCATAGCTATTTTGGGTGAGACTGCAACCTGCACGTAGGTTGTTGCCGAAAGGGCCAACACTGTGGGTCTTTTGTTGGTGCGACACAAAAGGTTTAATCCCGGGTCTGCCCCATTTTCCCAACAAATTGGTTCCGTTGCCGGTTGAACTCAGTACCTGCTCAAGAGGGGTTTACATTGTACCTCAAGGGCTATGTTCTGGAGGCCCTCTGTGAAGGAAATCAGTGATTGGTTTGCTGAGATCTGTTTGAAGTTTGCACAGCAAGAGAACGTCAATCCGCGGTGTAGTGCAAGTGAATTTTTACAAAGGTATGTTTTTTGTGATGCTTATGAAACTTTTTTTGGTAGTATCCACATAGAGTTGCACCAGTGGCTGTCTAGGTTAACAGAGAGGAGGACGAACTTTCAAGTTCGACGGATTCCTGCGTGGACCCCCACAAGGGTCAATCTTGTGCAACACGTAAACAACGAGGTATCCCACGCTGTTGATTTCTGGACGACGCGAACGTTGGAAGCCTTTGTGACAGAGTTTGCCATTGACACAAGCACCTCCTTCAGTGAAGCTGAATGGCAGTTTTTCAGAGGTCCCCATGGTAAGTTTTTGAATTCCTTAAGCTTGAAGATTAAAATACTATTGGTTGAAAAAGGTATATTATTCTTTGAATCAGACTGTTAGTTTAGTAGTACTAACATATGTTTGCAAGTGAGAGTACCTTCGACGTGCAAAGTGGGTTGCCGCGAAGCGAGCAAAGGTACAAAAGATATTTTGAGTCCTACTCCTCAGGTCAGACCCCCGCACCTCCCCCTGTAAACCCTCCACAACCAGACCTTAAAGAAAACCCTTCGGTAGGAAACCCTCCTGCCACCCCCCAGCGTCGTTGTGTTACCCCTAAAGTTCGGCCGCAGTGTGATAGGAAACCAAGTCCAAGTATTCCGACCACAGGTCAATCGGCCCCTGTCAATCCCCCCCCATCAACGTCCTATCCTCCTCCCAACCCTCCTAGAACCACCATGGCCCACCTAGCTGATGATATTAAGCTACCCATCTTCAACGGAACGGGATCAGAAGATCCAGAGCAGTTTTGGTTTTTATGTGAGGCCGTCTGGAACGCGAAGCGCATTACCGACCTGGATGTAAGAACCACGCAGCTCATTACTTCCTTTCGCGACCGCGCTTTGACCTGGTTCATGAAATTCTCCAGTAATCAGCACCCCACTTTGGGTGAAATCAAGGATGCAATCATTAAGGAATTTAAGAAACCAAAATCAGAATCACAGAGCATCACTGAACTCAAAGAGATTCAACAGCGGCGCGGTGAATCAGTGTGGGACTTTGATCAGAGATTTAAAGTTACACTAGACCAAGTCAACTTTACTATTAGTCCTACGCAGCACAAGGAATGGTTTATCGCCGCATTATTGCCACATATCAGAACTCCGCTCATGCAACAGAAGGTTGCTGATCAGCAAGAGGCTCTGGAAATTGCAATGAAGCTAGAGACCTCCCCCGTTGGAGATGATTCTGGTATTGCCCAAATCCAAGCGCAGCTGGCAGCAATGGCTCTGGAGCTTCGCGATATGAAGAAAGCTAAAATCAGTCGAGAGGAGGTCTGGTGTACGCAATGTCGGTCCGAGGGTCACGATAGAGACCAGTGCCATGTGGTCCGAACTTACCTAAATACGGGCATGCCCAACCAATTCAATGCCGGTGTTCTATATTGTGAGATTTGCCAAACCACTGGCCAGCATCGCCCTGAGCATTGCCATCTTCTTCAGAGATATGTTCAAGTTCCCAAAAACCCCTACTGCCAGTTCTGTAAGTCCGTAGGGCATAATGAAGAAGAGTGTCGTAGCTACGACCTTATGCGAGAGCGCACCTCTGACGCCTACCGAGTCCACAATGAAGCTCAGAATAATAATGGCTATGGCTACCGTGGCGGCGGCCCCGGAAGAGGTGCTTTTGGTGGTCGCGGCCGTGGTGGGATGACCGAAAGAGGTAGAGGCCAGGTTGTGTGTTACAATTGTAACCAAGTTGGTCACTTGGCTCGCGACTGTCAGAACCCCACTACGACCTGTCGGTATTGTCGCGCAGTGGACCACGTGATTGAACAGTGCCCCCAGCTCCTTGCCAAGATCCAGGAAAACAACCATGGCCCCACCCCAAACATTCAGTTGATTTCCGTTGAGCACAGACCTGCCCCAGCTCTCAATGTGGTCACCCGGAGTGGAGCTACGACGCATACTCAAAACTCGCCAAAGCAACCTGCCGCGGTGTGCGTACGTAAGGCCTCAGAGAAAATTCCAAACCTTGATCCTGTGAAGGACCAAGTACCAGTCCAGCAGGCCCAGCGCGATATTGTGGATCCTCGCAACGTGGAAGAACCTGCGCGGCAACCTCAGCCGGCTTCACAGCTACACGAGCCCTCAACGGCTAAAGTAAGTACACTATCCTCTTTCTTGCAGAACTGTATGAAACTCTTGCGGAATCAGAATGCTCTAAAAGAGCTGCAAAAAGTTCTTGCTGTCACAGAGCCTCAGAGAGGAATTGATCATGAGAAAACTATTAGTCGTGTCCGAAGAACAAGAAGGGAAATGAGATTGACCATTCAGATCGGAGAATATGATATGACCGACGTCATTTTGGATCTTGGATCAGACGTTAATGTTCTACCCAAGCAGACCTGGGGAAAAATGGGAAAGCCTTCATTGGTTTGGTCACCTATACAGCTGCGATTGGCTAACCAGCAAAGGATTGTACCGTTAGGGAGACTTCTTAGTGTTCCAATCGACATCGATGGGGTCCTTACTCTGGCAGATTTTGAAGTTATTGAGATCATTGACGACAGCAATCCTTATCCATCTTTGTTGGGAATTGAGTGGGCCATGGCCAATGCTGCAGTCATCAACCTTAAGAGGAGACAGATAACCTTCGAAGGAAATGGTCTGCGCGTTATTATACCCCTCGACCCATCCCAAGGAGAGAGATATACAGAACCACTCAGAGATGAAGGGGAGCAGGATACTCTAGACCACATCTATAACATCACAGCCAAGGATGCAGATTATGTCGAGCCTAATGCTGATGGTGTAATGGATTGGCAATGTGATAGCTCCTTCATGTCTGATTCAGACGATGGTCTGGAGAATTGGCAGCAACGACTGTACGAGCTACATGGCCATAGGTGCGCGCAGATCACTCAGTCTCTTCGATGCATTAGCGCACAGCCTCGAGAAGTGCCTGCACAGGTTGGGATGACAGACCCTGGAAAAATTATTCCACCGATGTCAGAACAAGTACCTCAGTCACAAACCACCCAGTGTCTGGAAATAGCAATAGATGCTACAGCAGCATGGGGGGCCGATCATACAGAGCCTCAGCTCCGGCGGGGAACCTACCAGAAATTCGTGCGCCCCAAATTTATAAGGCAAGCTCAAGAAGTGCGAAGTAAGTTCAAGGGGCAGAGCCAAGACGCTAGCACCTCAAATTTAATAGTCCTATCACAGATACTACCTGGTCGGGTCGAAGGGCACTATTGGGCCGAGGTTGCTTATTGCCCCGAGGCTGCGACCATGATTCTGCCGCAGCCCAAAAATGTAGCGAGGCTCAAAATTCGACCGTTGGGAGGCAGCCAATTTGGCGGCGGCGGGATTTTAAGTGCTTTAAATGACTGTACTAAGACCAGTACCGGTAATCGCGCCCCATATGGACAAGATTTTCGTCAGATTTGGTGCCTTCAATGCACTGTCCTCCCCGATTTGATTGATGGCGTGTATAAGAAGATGCCTAAGTTAGGAAAAATTGCATCCTGCATTTCTTCAAGCTTTCTGAGTGAACCCATGACCACCGAACGCGAGATTGACGCCTTGGTCAGAGAATTCAAGCAAGAGGGTTTGATCACCTGCTCTACTTGACCTCCTGCCATAGCTCACTGTGAAGCCACTCCCCCAGCACCGCCACGGCCGATGCAGACATGGTCTGCCAGGAAAAAGTCTAGAACTGAAATTCGCACCAAGCGCAACCAAGACCAGCTGCAGCAAACAGGGCAACCGCCAGCGGCTCATCCTATGGAGCCCTCTGGTTCCGCATAGGCCCCGGCCAGGGGAAGGGAGAATATTCCACCACCACGGCCACCATATCTACCACCTGTGCGCCCAGGTACCGCGCTACCCCGTCGGACGAAGCAATTTACATTAGCCACACCCTCGCTGCCACAGGGAGTGTAGTTGATAGGAAGTATGACAGGGAAGATTGACCGGCTTAAGTACAGCGACCACGACACCAATGACCATGGAAAGTTTCCACAGTTTGAACTAGAACAATACTTGCACCGCGTCAAGTACCCAAATCATAGGGTCACAGTACTGGAAGTGCAAACCTGGGCTGCGGGCCTGGACAACGCTGGTCTACTCAAGATACTTAACATTCCCCATTTTGGTCGTGGCATACATGTGACAGTAGTGGCCAAGAAGTTACTAGCGCTGGTGCATGACGGCTATTTATGGATAGGGGACCGGAAAATTCCTATTGATGCCACCCTCATCCATAGGATCACAGGTTTACCCATGGCAGGACCTGATCCGGGAACTGAATTTCCATCCAAACATGATGATACAAAGCTCGCGCAAACCATGAAAGAACGGTTTGTCCTGACAAAAGGAAAACGGGGGTATCACACTTCCGCGATTCAGGAACAGCCCATTCGTTTTGCAGCTGAACTCTTAGCCTGCAAACTCATACGGAAATGCAGGCCAACTGAAGTACCTGCTCCGGTTATCCGGATTGCTATGAACTGTGCGGAAGGGTATACTTATAATTGGGCCGAATATCTTGCGAAGGAGTTTCTGGAGGATGCCCGTGATGCGCAAGAAAAAGGTAGACCTTTTCATTATTCTTGGCTTCTAATCCTTATTGTATTAGTTGGGTGGAAAGAACCCACGGAAGCCCAGTTTGTAGAATTAAACCCCGGCACGCCAGGGGTAATGAGGTATGCCTCCCTATGGATATCCTCAGACAAGGAAGCGCAACAGATGACGAACACTGTGTTCGTCTTTTATGCTATGAGTATTCACTATGAGATTGTGCGAACGCCTTGACTTACCAATGAAGTGTTCTCTCAATACGAGGGCGTCGCGCACTTTAGTGCCGATATGCATCATGTTTTCATTCAAGCTCGTGCAGATCCACAACGGCAATGCTTCAAATTACCCTATGTAGTCACCAAACCAGATATCAGGCGGATAGTTCAGCTCTGGCCGGTCGAATGGCTGAAAGATTTAGGAAAAAAACCCTCTATTCCGGTTCCCCCAGCTACCAATATTGGCGCAGGTACTAGTCAGGTGCAGCAGCAGAGCCCATTGGAAGATAGCGAAGACCTAAGTGATTCGCAGAGGGATGACGACGGCCAGGGTGGAGGCGGTGAACAGGATGAACAGGATAAACAGGATGAAGAAGATGAGGAGTCGGTCAAGACTATATCAGCTCCTAACCCACCAACGAAGCGCACGTCATCAGAAGTAGCCGAGGTAACCAAGCCGTAGTCTCGCAAAAAGGCAAAAGCAGCGAAGGACAAAGATATTGAGGAAGAAGCCCTTGTCACGCTGGATGTGCTGGAGCAAGCTCTAGAACAGTCTACGATAGTGCTTACTAAAAAATGGTCAAATTTTGCGGAACTGCATCTGGCTGGGCTCTCAGGTATCGCAAACAGGGTATCAGAGCTGAAGGAGCTAGCAGCAAAATCAACACACAGTACTGCAACAAGTAGCACTACAACACCTGTACAACAGGATATCAGACAATGGCCACCCAGAGATCACCTGGGATAGGTATCAAGCGCAACTCTACTACAGCCTGACATGGATCCCCGACCCCAGACGGATACAACCGCGGGACTTGATTATACGAAGATGTCTATGTCAGAGTTGCACCTCCGCAAGCTTGCGATTACAAAGGAGATCCATACCCGAACCCAATTGTCCCAAACCCAATTGGAAGACACCATCAAACAAAACAAAACCTTTGCCGCACGTCTAGAAGAACTCGCACAATAGAAGAAAGAGGCCGAACATACAACAACTACGTTGATGCGAGCATTGGACGAGGCATGTCAGAGTCTTTCTGACTCCGACATACAGGGAGCAGAGAATCGCTAAGCTGAGAGACTATGCCCAACAGTCTCGCAGCGAGGTTGAAAGGATGAAGATAGAACATCAGCACCAGATTGCAGAACTTCAACTACGCATTCCTCCTGAGACTCCACCAGAGGTCAGAGAACAACACCAGCAGGACATCAAGGCTTCAGCAGCGAAAATAGCAGATAATGTGGCCAACGTCGCCAAATTAATGGAAGACAGCATAGAAGCATGGGCGAACCTACAGGGCCATCCAGATGTAGGTAAGGTCCAGGAAATCATCAAGTTGCGCCAGGATGAATTAGATGCAGTCAGAATAGAAATCAAGACGCTGCCACCTATGCAGAAAATGGCTAAAGTAAAGCGCAGCAAGGAACTTCAACAGGAAATCGAGTCTTGCAGGACGAAGGTGGCGATGCTGGAAAATGCGTTACAGCCCCTGGTTGATGAAGCATTAGAATTGACCAATACTGCGGAGAGCCAGCTCAAAATTCTGAAGACCTATGACACTTTTGCGCAGGAAAAGGCTGACACAGACTCTTCTTCGGTATTACAGGAACTGGTGGAAAAAATAGAAAGCCGCTGATGAGATACTGCATAATCTCACCAGTCGCTTCCAGGCCCTCGCGCAGAAGATTCGCCCACCAGAGTCCTCGCAGAGTGCCCCGGGACGGGCCACTAGTGAGTCTTAGGGGCCTGTTGGGGTGTGTCCCTAAATATTACGAGTTGTGGTAACTTCGCGGCTATTGGTAAGCGGAGTTATGGGTCAAAATAGTCTTAGGGGTATCAGGGTAAGTCAAAAACCCCTTTTTTTGTAATAAACCCATGGTTTAAATCCAGGGTTTAGGGTTTTTGGGAGCCCATGGTTTGAAGCCATGGTTTTGTATCAGCGCGATGTATAAATATGCATTTTTGTAATAAGAAAAGGTTAGGTTTTATGATGAAATAAATATTAAGGCGAAGCTAAGATTGGTTTTGTGGAAGAAGGTTAAGTCCCAGCTGTGTGCGTGGACGACCTCTGCAGCTGTGTGCACAGAGGGTTTTGTAAAGAAGATTGTAAGGAAAAAACCTGCAGCTGTGTGCGCAGGGGCCTACTGCTGTGTGCGCGGCTTTTTGAGGACTGAAAGGATCTGCAGCTGTGTGCGCAGATCAAACTGTGGTTTTGTAGCAAGTTGAATAGAACACAGTTTGTGGACGTAGCCCCTACACTGGGGGTGAACCACGTTATATCAAGTGTTGTGGTTTCTTGTGCTGTTTCTGTTTCTATTTCTTTTATGCATTAATAACTGTATACATCTGATAAGTTAGATCGCTGCTAACATTTAGCTTCGCTGTGAATTCCCTGTAGTGGGTTGAGCAAGTCACGACTGTTTATTTATTTGCGAAGTTGTATGTGAATGAATGGTGAAACTCGTAATTATTGATTAATAAGGTTATTAAAAGGCTAAGGTACAGTAATCCCCCTCCTTGCTTGCAGAAACCTGATTCTGCGGCATCCCATAGCTGTTTCGGGTGAGACTGCAACCTGCACGTAGGTTGTTGCCGAAAGGGCCAACACTGTGGGTCTTTTGTTGGTGCGACACAAAAGGTTTAATCCCGGTTCTGCCCCATTTTCCCAACAGGTCTCTTCTTTCTCCCCAATGCTTCAAGAATATGTCATCTAGATCTTCAATGTTAGCTACTGATCCAGCAAGTAACTTTCTGAACCATTTCCTATCCTAGCCATCTAATCTCTGCACAAAAACCCTAGTCCACACATCCTCTTGTTTAATATTTATACTCTCAGCATAATTGTAGAATGCCTCTAAATGTTCTTCAGCTGTAAAATCTACCTCCCCAGTAAACTTAGGCATATATTTTTTATAATCTCCAGTAGGCATAGCAGAAAGGGGGTTACGCAAATTTACAGGGGCATATCTGGCAACGAGGATCTTTTCCATGTTAGTCAGAGGGACAGCCATATTGGATGTGGGTATGGAAGGGGAAGAAGAAGATGTTGCTGGTGTGGGTGGTAGCTGAGGAGGTATAGGTGGTAGATTTACCCCAATGGAGTTTCCAGGAATTGAGGTGAGAGGATTCGTTGGTTGATAAGGAAAATAGGAAGCCTTATAGAACTATTAGACTAATGAGGCCAACTTCTCTTCACCTTGAACTCTAGAAGTACCTGATGTAGTTCCCCTTGTAGATCTAGAAGTCTATCTTTACGAAGCTCTTCCTCTCCTTATAATCTGTTCAGGATCTGAAACAGGTGTCACTGGTGGCCTTTGAGGATTTGTTCTGGCATTTGGTCTTCTCAAAGCCACTTTGTTCCAATGGAGTCGTGAGATAGATGATTACAACCAGGATAATTTCCACACTTTTTCTATCATCAAAGTTGGATCTATGTCATCTCCCATGGAAGCTAAGCTTCAATCTCTTCTACCTAGTAACGACGCCAATTTGTTATCACTCCAGGAAACTCTTCTAGGTTGCAGATCAAAGATGCCTAGTAACTTAACTATTTTCTTAATGATGGGTAATATTAGATCAAAATGAATATCTAACTCACTGAATTGTATACTCAAGACAGTCTAAGTACACTCAGACAAAACAAGGCCTTCAAAAGCTACTGTCAGATAGGTAATGTTTTAAACATGGATGAAGAAATTAACTTTATTAACCAGAACACATACACACAACCATATATATATGATGGGGCAATAAAACTAGTATGATTACTTATGATCCTTTGCTCACTAATCAGATGGTAAGATCACAGTCGCCAATGGATTATGTAAACATAGATAAAGAACATAATTACACTCATAAGCATAGAACAGAAATGTAAAAGAAGATCTGACAAATAACAATGAAAGAAGCTTTCATACTAAATATATTATAGAAAGTGCCTTTATCACAATAGCAGTGTAGTTTAGAACTCCAAATCGACCCTTTGTTCTACAAAATTCATAGGCTTTATAGCGTTTACAAAATTATCCTAGATCCTAAAAAACTAGATCGAATTTGCTAAAAATAGACAATAAAAAATAGTTGCTAGAAAAAAGGAAAAGATCCTATTTTGATGGTCAATCTCCATATCTCAAAAGATCTTCTTGATCTTCAAAATCTTTGACAGCTGCAATAGAAACTGAAGGAGAATTCAAAATTTCCATTTGGCTGACAAGTCACCTTTTACCAAAATAGGCAGGAAGCCTTATCACCTCTATCTTTGCTGGAGAAAATTGAAACAGAACTCTAATGTTGATTCCTTTATTCTTTGTCTATCATTATAAATCATCCTTGAAACATTTGGACTAGAGAGTCTTGGATCTAGTCAAAATAAGATTTATCTATCATGTTTGTACTTTCGATGGCTAGTAGAGGAAAAATTCGATCCTGTTAGCTACCAAAATCTCTGTTTTCAGTGGTTAATGAACAATTGAAGTGTTCTCCTAAGACACCGAAAAGCCCGTTTTAACAGTTAATCGGAATTGCAACAATCACATTTTACCTTAATGTTTTAAAGCTTCAATGTTGTTCTTCTGGTGTCTCTGCAACTTGAATAGGGTCTGGGATGGCTGTTGAATCACAGTATGCCTCTAATCATAAAGATTCATGGCTACCTCTGCTAGGGTTTCCAAATTATGATGTGCTTGAGACTGAGGGTTTGAATACTTTGTCTACAATTTTGACAGCCTGATTTTTCTGTAGAAATTAGTGTTTTCCTTCATCAACCTGAGATTTCTTTCTTCGAGCTTAGTATACTTGTTTTTTAGTTCTTGAAGAGAGTCATATAATTCAGTATTTATTTTATTCAATCTTCATTGCTTCTTTTAATTTCCCTCTCAAGAACTTCTAATTCATACACCTTCCTTAGCAACTAGTTGATCTTCTGAGATCTGGATTCCTTTGGCTTGCTAGATGAAGCCTCTACAACTTGTTAACTTTGACCATCATTTGGTGTAGGCGAGGGAAGATCCTCATGCCCTGTTGCAACTTTATTTGCTAGGTCATCTCCTTTCTCTTCTTCATCCTCAGAATCAGTGTGTGGCAAGTTGAGGACATTCTTATCTTGTGAGGAAGCTCCTTCTTTCTTTGTCTTCTTACTGAAATCTAGATTCCTTTTGTCCTTCTTAGTATTAGAATATGGAGAGGTTTGATCAAATGCAATTGGAGAGATGGCTCTCCTCTTCCTCTTTCCACTTCTGGGAGTGGAAGACTTCTTTGAAGAAGACCTCTTTTTATCCTATGGTTGTAGCTCATTTTCAAATTCATTCCAGAATAGGAAGTACGCCCAGGAAATGTTCCTCCTTTGCAGCAACTTAGAAACAATTAGCTTGATCAAGCCATGATGAGATAATCTACATGTAATTTTGGTTGGCTTGGATCTAACTTGATGAGCCATCTTAGTCAAGATTTTGTAGAAGTAAAAAGGCAGATTCAAGGGGCTCTTGCCGATGAATTGATTCATTCATTTAAAATCATAGATTATCACCCTATTGTATCTACCCTCACAGGTTATGTAAACAAGAATTGACTTCAATAGGTGCTACCATTTCTCCTCGAGATAGGACATAGGAATGTTCTTCTTCCATACTATTCTTTTGTGCTCAGGTTTTAGGTTGGATCTAAATTCAACATTCTTTGTAACAGTGGTCTTAAACCAATTTTCTCCAATCCTTGGAAGCTCTGTCACTTCAGCTATAAGAGCTTAATCCACCTGGAATTCTTCCTTCCCAATTACTCCTTTTCTGCCATCAAATGTGAGAGAAAAAGCTTCTGCTACTTGTTGATGAGATCCTTGTATTTTTTCACAAAATCTATAACAACCGACATCTTTGAACAGTTGACATACCTCGGGGTGTGATTCCAGGTAACATATATCACCAAGATATTTCCTTAGGGAAGGTCCTCCTCTCTTCATTTTCTAAATTGTTTTTCTGCATCTGTAATTTGAAATTTTGAACTTGGGGAGGAAAACACAACGCGGAAATTGGGAGGTTTGGCTCAGTGAAAACAAACGTAAGGAATGAGGAATGAATCAAGGGAATGTCCTGATTTTGAGGGATCCATTTAGAAATTGAGATTTGAAAAGGTAATGATTAGCTGATGAGCCTCATGATCTTGTAAACTGGAGCTACAATAATTATGTAGGGATGAAGTCACAATGTATAGGACAGGTGTAGGGTAAAGAGGATTTGGGATTGGACATATCACATCAAACTCATAATAATAATTTAAACACCTCTTACCAAATCATAATCCACTACCTGTCCTGTCTTTTTGGTGGCTAATGGGTGATGATAGTGCTTCCATCCTAATGGTTCCTGTGTATGAAGGACGTGTTGACCACTTCAACCTTCCTGTGATTTCGGTGGCTAAAATAACCCCGAATTTCATGTTTAAGATGCCGAAAGTTAGTATTTTCGGTGGCTACTGAATGGTTGAAATGTTTGCCTAAGCCACCGAAACCTGAGCTTTGATTTTTTTGAAGAAAAGAAAATTCCATTGTGTTTCAAACTTCATTACATACCCAAAGCTCTCACAATGAGCCTTAAAATTTTCAAAAATGTTTTTTTTTACTTCCTATCACTACATGAAATAACTTGTCTAATTTATTTGAGGAGATAACACAACTCATAGGAAAAGCACTGGCTCTCCAGCAAACCAAAATGTTTTCCCTGTTCAGTGAGATTCTCATGCAATTCGCTTCGATTTCCAGAGAATCCTCGACGAGACCTCACTCCAATAAAATCAACCCCTTCAAAGTGAAAACAAATATGGACATACCGAATCTTGAAGGAAATATTGACGTGGAATCCATCGACAATTGAGTACAACAAATTGAATCCTACTACTATGTGAATCAACTCTCTGAAGAGGAAAAGATCACCAATGCATCCTTCAAGATGTCAACCTCTGTGCATTGTTGGTGGGAGAATCTATCGACAAAGATGGAATGAGAAGGAGACCCCATAAACATGTGGGAGAAATTTATCGCATACATCTGAAAGGAGTTCTATCCACACAAGTACATTGAACAACAGTATAAGAAGAGGAAGAAACTAACGCAATGGAAATACTAGTCCATGAAAAGTTACACTGACAAGTTTTATCGGCTCATGGCTAGACTTGCCATCCAAGAAGAAGAGAAATGGCTTGTCCTAAAGTACATCAGCGGATTATCTCTGTACATTCAACAAGAAATGGAGTTTTTGACAATTATTACGCTTGTGAATGCATTCCACTTTGCCAACAAACTTGAAGCTAAATAAAAAGGAAAATCATATTTTGTGACCAAGCCAACAAGTTGAACATTCGACAAGAAGTGAACAGCCGACTCTATCACAAGAAGAACTCTCAGAAATACAAAAGCGAACATAGAAAGCATCCCCCTATTGAGAAATGGTGTTATTATCACAATTCGTCATGCCATGATACGTTAGAATGCAAATATCGGAAGACATTTTTGGAAATTTTGTCAACATTCAACTTGTCCAATAAATCCTTGGTAGAATCTAACCCATATGAATCGGCCCTTTTGACTTTTACATCGACCACTCTGATATCCTCAACCATCGTCGATGAGGAGGAACAAGAATGCACGTTCCATACACAGATATGGGTTCAAAAAAATCCATTGCATATAATTGTGGATAATGGTAGCTAGAAGAAATTTGTTTCTAAATATCTCATGAAGAAACTTGGTCTTGTCACCACTCCACATCCTCAGCCTTACAATATCGGCTGGATGAAGGATGGACAAGAAATAAGGACCACTCGACAATCCAGGATCACCTACTTCATTAAGACTTTTGAAAATGAAGTACTATGTAATGTGGCACCGCTTTCCATAGTTGACGCCCTATTTGGGAAACCTTACCTATGAGATCGACATGGAAGTTATCAGTCTTGGTCACAGAAGGTGATTGTCGAAATTTGAACCAATGGTACAGAATCCTAGAGAGACAACCCACATCAACAGTTTCTATGATATCTTCCAAACAAACAAAGAAGCTTATCAACCATGCTTAGAAATTCACATTGATTATGATAAAACCTCAGCATTCCAAGAATACTGCAGCAACGAGTTGACTCACCGACCAACCCAGATCCCGACAACAGCAACAGATCGACCATATTCTTGATGAATATCGAAATGTATTTCAAGAACCAAATGGAGTACCTATACATTTCCAAGTAAAACACTCCATCGAACTTATTCATGGTTCTTCACTACCTAACACATATGTTTACAGAAGATCTATTCTCAGGAACGAAGAGATACGTAGATAAATCCAGGAATTGATCAACAAAGGTCACATCTGACCCAGCACCTATCCTTGCGGAAGTCTAGTCATCCTCGTTCCAAATAAATATGGGACTTGGCACATGTGCATCGACTATCGGGCTCTCAACAAAATTTCAGTAAATATTATATACCCTTTTCTGAGGATAGACAAACTCATCGACTGTCTGAATGGTGCTAAAAATTTACTAAGCTAAACCTCAAGTCGAGATACCATCGTACTCCTATCGAATCCACCAATGTATGGAAAATTGATTTCAAAACCAAGGAAGGATTGTTTGAATGGTTATTCATGCCTTTCGACTTAAAAAATGCACATACCTTTCAACTTAAAAAATGCACCTGTGACCTTCATGCAATATATGGAAGACCTTCTACGACCTTTCATCAGCAAGTGTGTCATTATTTATCTCGACGATATATTGATTTTCAATCGATCATGGGAAGAACATGTCAGACATCTTTGAGAAGTATTTGACACTCTCCAACAACATTGACTATATCTGAACATGGACAAATGCTCATTTGCGATGAACAACATCAAGTATTTGGGGTATGTAATTGACTCTATAGGAATTCACATCGACCCATAAAAAGTACAAATCCTCAAATATTGGCCCATTCCTCAAAACATTCATGAACTAATAATTTTTCTTGGTTTGGTGAATTTTTATCGACGGTTCATCCTCAGATTTAGTCACATATATTGTCCCTTGAATCAGTTGAATAAGGGAAATGGGAAAATTGTCTTCAAATGGACACTGACACAACAACAAGCTTTTGAGCAACTCAAAAACAATATTTGTATTACACCAGTACTTGTGTTACCTGATTTGCATAATCCCTTTTATATTGAGATGGAAACAATAGACAATGCTTTAGGAGAAGTGATCACTCAGTCTGATCACCTAGTCACTTTTCATTCAAAAAATTTCAGTGACATTGTTATAAATTATTCAATGTATGAAAATGATTTGTATGCCATTTTGAAAGTTGTTAAGAAATGGAGACATTACATCCTTGGGAAGGAAACAATCGTCCTTACTAACCACAAGCCCTTATGGTTCACCTCATCCCAATTGAAATTACAAACAACTCGACAACTCATGTAGATTAATTACCTACAACAATTTCAGTTGGTAATTAAGTATTAGAAACGTAAAGCCAATATCACATCTGATTTCCTCACCCGACCACCCATTACACTAATTTCTATAGTGATGATTATGAAGGGTTATGACACCACTACTTGGCTGCTATTGTATTTGGTAGACTCCGACTTCTCAACAATTTATCAACAGCTGTAGACCAACACATTGTCTATTATCGACTACTTCCTAAAAGATACCTTGCTGTACAAGCTTGGACAACTTTGTGTACCAACTAGTGAGCATCAACAACAACTCATTTGAGACGCTCACTACATCAAGACTGCAGAACATTTTGGAGTAGAAAAGACTATTTTTATCCTCCAAAAGTATTTATAATGGCCTTCACTCAAATTTGACGCCAACAGGTACATTCGATCATGCATGGTTTATGCCATTGCTAAACCACTAAATCGACAACAAGGACTCATTACGCCTTTATCGGTTCCTAGTCGACCATGGGAATCTATTTCTATGGACTACCTAATGGGATATCCTACTACCAAACATTAACATGAAGCGATCTTAGTATTAGTCAACATATTTTCCAAGATGTCTATCCTCATACCATGAAAGAATACTACGACAACACAATAGACTGCTCCACTCTTCTTTGAACATGTTTGGAAACACTATGTCCTTTCGACAACCATCATTTTCGATAGAGATTCCATATTTGTCAACATATTTTGGAAGACTCTCTGGAAACAACTCAACACAAGACTTTATTTGTCAATATATTTCCATCCTCAAACAAACAAACGTACGAAAGTTCTGAATCGCTTGGTAATACAACTGCTTGGCATGTACAACCACAAGCATCGTCTGACATGGGATGAAAGTATCCCATATGTACATCACAACTACAATCGTTCTCAACACAAATATATGGGAAAGAGACCTTTCAAGATCTTTTATGGATTCAACCCTTAGCTCCCATCGAATTGATCAGTTCATCGACACAGTCGAACAACACAGACTTCGACAATAAAAAGTTGGAAAAGCATTGAAGTTTCAAGACCAAATATAAAACATCTATAAGCAAGCATATGAAATGTTGCAGTGAGATAATGCAAAAGCTAAGGCCTGACACGATCAAAATCATACTCATAATTCATCCCAAATTGGGGATCGGGTATGGTTACATCTAAAGGAGCACTTTACTGGCCCATACATAAAGTTTAAACCTTTGTGATATGGTCCATACAGTATCCTTAAGTAAATTGGAGAAAACACTTTCTAGCTCAACTTTCCTTTATGCTTGGGTTTGCATCTAGGTTTCAATGTGGATCTACTTCACCCATACCATACACAATTGTCAAAACAGAACGACTTGCAGATAGTAGAACCGGAAGACATCCATCATGATGTTCATGGGCCTCTTCCTTACGACACCATCATGGGATGACGTATATTCCATACAAGGACGCACTCCATTCCCTTGTTTCAAGTGTGTAAATACGAACAACTACCAACCCAAGGAAAGTGGTACTCTGCTACTGAACTCACCAACAATTTTCCTCACCTGAATGAGAACACAATGGAGACCATTGGTTCTTAAGGAAGGATGAATGATCCACTTAGAAGTTGGCATGTTTTTCGACTTCGAAAGGTTCAACATTGACTTTGACAAATACGAACCTCGACAGGTTTCGCATCTCGACATACAACATCGACTCCAACATCTCGACACAGCTACGACATATTGTCTCTCTATATTCTAGTCATCTGTAATGGTTGAACCTATGAACCGTTCTAAATTCTTTTGTAACTGAGCATAATGGGTAGTCACCCAAGCATCTCAACATTCTATATAAGCATGTACACTATTGTAATATACAATCAATCAATATACAAGAGAGTATTGCGCATCATACAATAGTAATCAAAAAACAAGGATTGGCATGAATTCTTGCATTTTTGTTTGAGTATACTTTATGTCTATGTAGTGTATTTCATGCTATGCTTACTATTTATATTCTTACACCATAACAGTGCTTGATTCATTCATTCGAACTGTTGTCCTCCGACTTGCGCCTAGGCACCCACATCATTCATTGTATTCCATGATGTGGAAATTACATAAGTACTAACACTATTAATGTTTTACGTTATTTTCATGGATCAATTATAGGATAGAAGCATGCCTCCTCAAAATTATTTTTCAAGAAACAAACTTGGCCAAAGAAATTTGTTGAGAACATGAAGGATACGTGTAAACTATAAAAAAAAAGGATGAAATAGAGGCTCTTTATGGAGATACAAAATGTAACTTGGAACTAGATGATAATTGAAAATGGGGAAGAATCTATCATATGTTTAATGATAATGATTATATATAGAATATTTTAATCATAGAGGGACAATTCCCTAATTTCGAGGTGTTTTAGAAATCTACGTAAAATTGTAGAAAGGCCAACGATAATGCCATGAGAAACGTCATCTCATGGTTGTGTTGACAGGGTGGAATCACCGTGTACTATAATCATGGATTCTCCACAACATAAGGGCCCAATTAGACCTCACATTATTTAAATTAGGGAGTATATTCGTTTTATGGTGGTTTTATGGTCCAACCATCATTATTATTGTTTGGATTAAGGTTCCTAGAAATACAGGAAAATTCTTATGCAAGGTGTAGGTGCAATTCTATTTTCATATGCAGTATGCATCCTTAGATGAAATATAATATTTATTCATTCATAAGTGATTTCTATGTCTAACATTTTAAAGAATTAGACATAGTGTTACAGAGAGAAATTCCTATGGCTTAGGGTACCACAACAGACAGATTAAGTCTAGAAATCAATCCTTTCCTATATGCAAGAGAAACCAAACATCTAACACTAAGGATCTCGATTCGTACCTTTTTCCGGATGGTTCATGTAGATCCTCGTTGAGCTTTTCCAATATTGCTTGTATTACCAATTTGCTTGCTCAATATTCAGCAAACAAGACAAGCATGCTATATATAATAGTGTTAGACCTACTCTAGCATATATAATCAATAACATATAAGCATTTAAAAGCATCCATGGATAAAATACTCATTCAAATACACATTATTGGACAGGAAAAGATATTTCTATTGATATAAAACAGAGATTTCAATAGTGACAGCCTCTGTCGGCACATCTGCGAATCGGTGAAACTGAGTCCCCCACTTGGGCCTCCACCACTTCAATCCTCCATCTCTCGATAGTAAGCTCATGATCTGAAGGCAAGCTTGAGAAGAACACAAAGTGCTCCAAGGGACAAATGGATGTAGACTCAAGTATAAGCTCCGGCAACAATGGACTATAGTTTTCTTTCTCTTCAATTCCTCCTCCTTCAATGTATCCAAAGGGTTCCTTATATAGCTCTTCAATGGGGTAATGGAAGATCGAATCCGAGCGATCTCAAGGAATATGGAAGGCCAAGAGACAAGTGACTCAGATTCACATCAAGGAAAACTCCAAAATCATTTGACCTTTTGCACACATCTCGATGTACGTGGGTTTAAGAGTCAAATCCATGTATATACGCGAGAAAGGATTAAAAGTCGTGTATGGAAATTATTGCATGTTTTTAGGGATAATATTGGAAACATCAAAGGTACAAAAATGGTCCATGGGGTCTAAAGAGTCTACAGAGGGACAGGAAAGGCCATAAATGTGTGATCCACCATGTGTAGTAAAATAAGCTGTAACAGATGCCCCCTAATGTGTGAGGTCAGAGGGGTCATACGATGGCCAAAATACATTATATGTCCATCCCAGAAGTGGAGTGATGAAGAACCCATTGGAAGAACCATCCATCCAATCAATATACTAAAATGATCAAACTCTTCATACAACTGCAAGTAGATGTAGCAGTCCCGGATACATAAGAGTACAATGGACATGAATAGGCATGATACAAAATATAGCATGTGTGGTCATCACCACGTACAATATAGATAGCTCAGAATCTCCATGACGAAGATATACACAGGATCATGATCTCCATGTAGGCTAGAGATATATAATGGATCAAGATCTCCATAATGGCTTGAAATATCTGACATATATTGGAATCAAGTCGCAAGAGCTGAAATCTCATGAACACTGGCACGATCAAGGAGGTAGCATATATAAGATGCCACCAGTCTAGAAGGTCTTCTACACAAACTGCTATGAGTACATGTCCTACTATGTGAATAGAGATGTCGAGGTCGAACATAGTAGTCCATCGTCTGATTACTGGTGATTGATGTATATCGTTAACAGACGTGAGATCACCCACCGATAATGAAAATGGGAATCAAGGTACTAGAGTGCAAACTAACAAGTGTGAATAGATGTGTTGAGGTCAAACACTTGAAAGGATCCATCGATCAGGGGACATTTATGTATTCCCAAAACTGTTGATGGAATGAGAACCTGCCACTGATGACTGCAAGTCTCAAGGCACTCAAAAATGACTCTAGATTCCTATCCCAGAATAAATGATATGAAGTCAATGGGATGAAATCCGCTGGAAGGAGAGAATTAAGGAATCCCCCATCATCCAACACGAGGTACTCAGAAAAGCTATATAATGTGGAAGGACTCGATCATAATGTGCACGAACCAGTAACTATACCTGGAATGGCCGACATGCAAAGTCAAGATAACTGAGAAATGGCTGACTTAGGTTTCAAATTCCTTCGAACAAGAGCATAAAGGTGAATGGTGACTGGATGTAGGTAGCATAAACTCGATATACAAAATTGGGACATCTCTGCAACACATGAGGCATCGACAGAGGCTCCATAGGGACTGGAAGCTTAACCAGTCGGTGGAGACAAACTCAGAGAAATGAGTACAGCTCCTAAATTCAAACTATTAACCCAACCAACAGATGCTATATGCAGTGCTCTGTTTGAAGGCGACACGACTCGACTGCTGCCAAAGATAACATCTTTTGTTGTCTGGATTTTTGGTTTTTTGATTTTTTTGGACTTTTTCAAATATTTTGAAAAGCTTGAAAAAGAATAAAAGTGCTTTATAGTTACATACTAGGAGGAGACAAGTGTCAATGGGAAAAGAAACTAGTTCCAAGCAGTGGAACATACCTATGCTCAATGCAAAGACACATGTGTAGGATAGCGACACTCGGGGGAAAGTCTCATCCCAGTAAAAATAGGGAATCAAGCTGCATAGGATATATAAAATGGCTCTGCGTGGCTAGACATGAGACAATCTTGGGCTATATGGCTGATACTCAAAGTCAAGGAAGCCGGAATAAGGCTCAATAATGCAGGCAAAGCTCATGATAATGCAATTACAATTTGACATAAGGGAGTCCTGAGGAAATAGGCCAGCAACAAATCAAGAGGAGTATAAGGTTCTTGCGAAATGACATGGAGATACTATACAATGGACTCCCGCACCCTAAAGGACAAAGTGTCGGCATGGGCTCCAAATGAAAATAAGGAGCTAACTAGGGCACCCATGTAAGGTCAAACTCTACCATTCACATCATGTCACTTCTAAAACAATAAGAAGGTTCTGTGATAGGATAGAATGGGTTCGTACCTAAGGTTATAATGAAATGGTCATAAGGTCATGTAAAATGCAAATGGAGGTGAAATCTAACCTATATGCCAATTTAAACATCATACCTGAGATCGACATGAACAGGTCAAAACAATGGTCGAAACAACGCTCAAAATGGTCTCCTACATCATCATATTAGTCAAAAATGGTCCAAAAGGGTCAAAAACGGTTCAAAACTGTAGAAAAGGGGTAAAAATTTTCAAAAATTTGAAAACTTTCTATAAATAGTAAAAAATTCAAAACATTATTATCATTTGAAATTTTTACCTAATTGAGCTCAGAACTTCAAACACAAATTTTGGGAGTTTTGTCCGACGAAATCCGACACCGTTTTTTCCAGGTAACTTCCCATGCCCTGCTCTTCCATTTGAATGTAAAGTTTTTGAATTTCCATGGTCAAAATCAATTTCTAGGCCATTCTAAGATAGTCGCTTTGACCCACGCGAAAATCAAGGATTTTTCTGCGTATAGGGCTAGCTATACGCAGAAAAATGGCCCAAAGTCGCGTACATACGTGACTGTTTTACAAACAGTCACGTATGCAACTGCATTTAATGTTTTTCAAGATAAATAATGACCAAAACTCAATGTAAATGTGCAAGATGGTTCTAGAATGGAGGGAGAGAGAACACGGGGACGTAAAAGAGGCTGTATGGGGTGATCTAATGGCTCAACAAGCTCTTCGTGCGTGTCGACTATACAAGTTTTGGTGTCTTGGGGGCTTAAGGGCCAAACCAATACTACTACAGATGCTAGTAGACTATTAGGATCCTGACTCAGAGTCATTCCATATTGACGGGATGTCCCAACAAACTCCATACAGGTACTAGACCTGAAGGCCATACTACTGACACTTGGCAGGATAGCAGGGCTAGCCTCACTCCACCAGGCCTCACGACCCTTGTTGTTCTATGCAGTGGAGTGCATGAGACCCATAGTTTATGATTGGAGTACTACGCTGTTGAGTAACATGAAGCAACAGCTCAGGAACTACAAGATGGGTGGGGTACAAAACTTTGGTTTCAGCAGTATACTGAGCACATTCTTCTTCAAGCGTGTTCTGGGGCTCAGCCCTAGAGTTGACGATCCTCCTCATGGGGTTCGAGATCTGGCCCAATGACGTTGGGAAGATGCGATGCGCAGAATGGGTGGAGGTAGGGTGTCCAACCCCTACCCAACTGATTTCTTTCCATGGTGGCAGCAGCAAATAGTTGCCATCGATGATTACCCCTATGTGGGGATAGATTTTCAGGGAGATCCCAACATGCCCCTACCACCAAGATCAGCATACGGTGACATTGGTAATGAATCCCAACCCTCTTTTTAAGTTTTTTGAATTATTTAAATTTTTTTGTGTTTTTTTATATGTGGAACCAAAAGACATGCTTTTGCGTGATGACACATAGTGACAATCTGTCATATGTATGCAAATGTAGGACCATAACAGCCTGACGGTTTCCCTCATCATAGACAGAGGGGAAGATAAGATGACATTATGGGTGTGGATGCGGAGCGAACGCTCCAAAGCATCTACACAAACTTTGTGCGGCTAACACATAGGGTACCCATGGCGCAAGTCAAGGACTTGCCTGAGGCAATGCAGTGCCAGGTGGTGGGTGTACCACAAGCATGGGTGCAGTTTTTTTGATGGCTAACTACATCCATGGTGACTTTCCATGATCAGAACCCCCCTCCTCCTCCCCAGGATTAGATACTTGGGAGTGACACATTTTGTACTGCCGTGTATTATATTTTAGTGGCTCAGAAGCCCCATTTTTGTAATATGACATTTATGTATTGTCACATTTTGGATGTTTAATGAAAAACTTTTATGATGATCGATTTTATTTATTTACATGTGTAAAAATGTATGTTTGTGATGAGCTTATGGTCTACGAAACAAATGTCAATCTAACACATAGTTAGCACATGAGTCAGCAACTTGATTATAAATTCTTGGAGCATGTATGTATGTTATGTTGTCAAATTGCTATTCTAACAATCTCACACGTAATAATCTTTGTAATAATGTGCCTCCTGAAGACAATACCTGACCCGTAGGAGTATAAATCACCCAAGCAACAGAGGCTATGTGTTGAGTGTGACGGCTAGCACCATCAGCGAATCCTATATAGATGGAAGACTCCATTGACATCTTCCATAAGAAACGAAAGCTAATCAACACCCGATCACCATAAAAAAAACCTAACTATGCAAAATATTGTACAATAATATACAATAATCAGCCCTGGCTGAGGATCATGCATAGTAATTTTTAAGATAGAGCCCTTTTCTAGGCTCTGCCAAGGTTGTCCCCTCGTAATCTACTAGCTCATAGGCGCCCTTCTCTAACACACGTTTGACAATGTAAGGACCATGCCACATGGGGTTAAAATTTCCTTCCCCAAAGGGTTCTTTAGCTTGATCCCACAAAAGGACCAAATCTCCTTCACTAAACTTCATCGGAAAGATAGACTTATTATATTGGACCTTAACGCAACGCTTATTTACTTCTAGAGCCACTAAGGCATCTCGGCGCTGTTCATCAAACTGCTATAAGTGGACCAAATGTTCCTCCAATGGGGAAGTGTCTGGTAAGAACTCTATGGCTAGCTTCAATGAACGGATTTTGCATTCAACTGGCAAGACAGACTCCACTCCATGTACAAGCTGATATGGAGAAAAATCGGTGGCATTCTTAACCGCGGTTCTATAATCCCACAAAGCAGGATATAACATGATAAGCCAGTTTGTCTTGCTTTGTGCGATGGTTCGTTGGAGAATGGACTTAAGTGATTTGTTCACTGCTTCAACCTGTCCATTCGCTTGAGGGTAATAAGAAGAGAAATGCTCCTTCTTATACCCTAACATCGAGGCCAACTCTTCCATCATCCGATTCTGAAAGTGCCTACCATGGTCAATGACAAGATCCTTCGGAATACCGAATTGAGTAATGATCTAGTTGAATATGAAATGTGTGGCTGTCTCACTATCGGATTTAACTATGGGCATAGCCTCAGCCCATTTCATGAAATAATCAACAGCTACTATAATACGATGATGCCCCACAGCTGAAGCTGGGTTGCAATCCATGAAATCAAGCCCCCACTTAGTGAAGGGACCGGCAGTGATAATCAGATGTAACTGGGCAGGATGTGAGCGCATATTGCGTGCAAACACCTAGCAAGGGTGGCACTTCTTAACCACATTGACACAATATTTAAAGATTGACGGCCAGAAATAACTCGGTCTCAATATTTTTTGGGCTATCGAAAGCCCAGATAAATGACCACCACACGCCCCTCCGTAGAAATCATTCAGCACAAGCTCAACCTCCTCTGAGTTAAAAAATGACATAAAATGGAATCTACCCCACAGAGGTACAATGTGTTATCTACTATAAGGTAGTTTTTGGATACGTGATGTAAAATTGAACCACGGGACTACCAATTCTCTCACTAAGAATATCCCTAAATTTTTCACACTCCAAATGGTCAAGCTTAGGAAGAAAATAAGATCTATTATGTAACTCTTCCCAAGGAGGCTCAACTCTAGACATAGCCTCAATAATAGCTTCATCTGATGGAAAAACACTATCAAGGAAATCATGTGTGTGAGAAGACTCAACTACCCATGCAGGAAGCACATATGGGTCCTCCTCCTTCATCCACGAAGAGGAAGGACTAGGCTCTGCAACACATTCAAGATTCGCTTGATATGCTATCATTGCTATAGGCAACGGCATGTCCGTTTAGATAGGCTTACTCGAAGGACTCGATGTAGGAAGGATCCAAGGATCTTCCATATGGGAAGTGCAAAAAGACACTGATATCAATGAAGACAAAGCCCCACCGAAACTAGACCCTATCATAAGAACGGGTGCAGAACAACCAAAGATTCCCATAAGGGATGGATACATGTCAACACCCACACTCCCAGTTGTCGGCTGAGAATGATCGATAATCGGGATAGAAGCTCCCGATGATGCAATAACAGTCAGATTTTTGAATGATTTCTGATTAATCGTAACAATCTTCCCATTAAATGAAAAGCATACAACTCAAAATAGAGAATAAGCTACGGCTTCCATACTATACATCCAATTCCTACCTAGTAATAGATTGTATTCAAGGGGCACATCAACCACCTCGACCTTGATCACAACGGTCTTCCCTCCCAAATAGACCTTAAGAGAAGGAAGACTTCCATGCGGCCGAAATGATCTACCATCAAAAGCAGTCAACATGGTAGTGGATTTAGACAGCTCGGGGGAACCCAAACCCTTCCAGCATGACAAAGACATCACGGAAGCAGCAGCGCCTTCATCAATCACAGTGCACTTGATGGTCATGTTAAGACATTCTACATGAATCAAGAGAGACACATAGTAAGGCAAGCGAGGTTGTAGTCCCATGGTTTCAAATTTGATGATGGAGGAAGAGTTATCATCGTTAACACCAAGAGAAAAAATCAAAGCCTTCCTTTGTGAAGGACAACTCTGAAGTACTTCAAGTGTAGACATCGCACAAGGAGTATGGGCCAAATCCTTGACAACTGAATAGTTCTGGGTGCATCGTGCATTAGGATTGTGTCCTGAACGCTTTAGGACTCCCTTAGGAATGTGAGGTGTGACTTCAAGTTTATCCACAGGGTTTTCAATACGCAAATGACTCCCGGGTGGAGCAAGTTCCTTTCCAAGGTCTGGTTGTGACGAACCATAGTCCTTCACACAAGTCACAACCTCAGTAACATGCACCATATTGATGCAACCATGACCACTACTGGATTCCAGCAGATCTTGATCTCCATCAAACTGATCATGGGTCCTCAAGTTCATGTTTTAATTATGTTGTAAAGGGTTGGTCAGCACAGCTGGGCCCTGTGCTATGAATCTCAAGGCGTCTTCCATATGAGGGCACAAGTGAGTGATGTGGTCATCCTTACACAACTTGCAAGGAAACTTAACCTTACATTTAGACTGCTTGTGCCCCCCAAAATTGCAAGCATTCTTGTCATTAGAATTGGAATTTTCATTCCTATTCCCACCCTTATGATTGTTTTTACCCTTTTTCTTATTCCTTCTGGGTTGTTGGTTACCCTTTTGGTCTGACGATTGCACCGAAATCACTTCGCCGTTTGGGTGGGTTGAGATGAAGTCGTGGCTTGTCCCGAGGTACATTGGTTGATAGACAATTGACTCACATGTTGCACAACCGAATCCACAGGTTTGGTACTTGTACAACCAACAATGCCATTGGCATGTGGTCCAGGTTTGACCTTAGGGTCGAAACTAGAACGCGGAGCATTAGGAATGATATCATATAACAATCCAGATTGATCATAAATCAAATCCAATTCCTATGACCTAAAAATGGTTTGTTCATCATTCTGAACTTTGGACGTAGAAACATCCTTCGCTATATAAGGTAGTAACAATTTTAGGAACCACTCGAGGAGAAACTCTGGTGGTATGAAGGCTTTAATCAATCTCTTCCATCTATGCCACTCTTGTATATGGTTCGAGATATGCGTGGCTTTGTCTTGCTGAAATGTCGACAAGTGTTCTGTACTAATGTCGTAATGCACTGGTAGTTGGAAGTGATTGAGAAAATTCATAGCTGGGTCATCGAACAAAACGAATGCCCCCCTAGGTAACTCTATATACCATTTCGCTGTAGGCCCAGTGAGGGTGCATTGAAAAATCCTTAAATGGATGGAATCATCGTGTAAGGAATTAGAAGAGCACCAAAGGTGAAATGTAGTAACATGTTCACTAGGATCTTCTCCTGGTTTTCCCTCAAATTTGGGAATGTCCGAGGGAAGCTTGGTAGGGACAGCCGGCCAAGCCAGGTCATGAGATACTAGGTCATTCCTTAGTCTCGACAAGTCAGGTAAATTTAACGTTGCGAGGAAAGGGAGCCTAGGTTGAGCAGGTCGATGCAACGCTCCCTGATAGTTTTGGTTCACATAAGACTGACTACCGTAACCACCATGGCCATGGCCATAGTGTCCTCCTCCCATTTGACCCATGTAGGGTGGCATGGAAGCACCATAATGTGGTGTACCTTGACTATTTGGAGCTACAAAGCCATAATTCGGGGAGTAAGCGGGTTGTTGATACCCCTACCCATAAGGTGAATAACTTTGTGCATACTGCGGTCCATAATATTATCTATGATAAGCTCCATAAGATGTCCCATGGGATGTCCCATGAGAAACTCCATCAGTAGGAATATGAGGAACTCCCTACGATAGAGAATAGGACGTTCCAGAAGTAGGAATATGACCTCCCAAGACAATAGGAGGTACTTGACTCTGAGACACAACTATGCGAGTAGTAGTAGTATGAACATGACTAGTAGCAACATTCTAGCCCGAAAGACCATGTGAATGAGGGGTAGGAATAGAATTTGAAGAACTAGGAATAGAGGACGAAGGGACATGTGAAGTGATGTAAGTGGTATTCCCTATAGTCACTCGTCTTGGTTCTGGTATTCGAATAAGACTACTAACACCAGGTCTAGGACAAACATGTGATGTAGCCTCCACCGCCAGGATGGAGGGTGCAATGTGACTCGTGCTCCCAAATCTCTCCACATGGAAAGGAATAGGAGTTCCCCCAGGTGTAGTGTTAGGTTCAAACTCTGACTCAGCATGGTGTACCGGATCATGTGCAGGGATACCAGACATGCCATAACTAACATAACTAGTGCTCACAGGTTCATGATGAGTCTCGTCGCTCGGCATCCAATACTGGTGACCTGTGAATGAGGGATCATACCTAGAGTGTGTAGGTATATCAGGTGAAGGATCGTACCTAGAGTGTGTAGGTATATCAGGTGAAGGATCATATACAGGAGTAGGATCTTCTTCCCCAACCTCATGAGGTGGAGAAGACAACTCAGGAATTTCATCTTCATGATCTCCCATCGTGTGTGAATCAATGTGAGAAGTAGTCCACCTGGACTGTCTGGTTCTCTCTCCCAAAGGAGGAGGAGATGTAGAAGGCGGAAGTCCTTCTAAACGACAAGAACGGCGAAGTGCCACACCCGAATCCACAATGACTCAAAAAATGAAAAAGACTCTTCTAATTATGCAAACCCTAAGCAAGCTAGCGTGCACAGAGCATACACCTATATAATCTAAAGCCAATCACAAGAAAAACGGGGTAGGATATGTGATCTCCTGAATGAAGCAAGTATGTCTCACCTAGGAGAGGCTTGAGACTCCCATACATAACAAGCGGAGGTTCATAACCAATTATTGTGGCCCTCAGCTTCAACACATATAGCGAATGTGCTGTCCGACCCCAACCTAGCTGGGACACCTACAGAATAACCCCTGCGAAGTACCCCCTCGATAACCTAGGTAAGGAAACTAAGGTCACCTCAATATAATCAATGCTCAGGCAGACAGTCGCAGGCGGGATTGACCGTATGGGCAGGGTAGCAAAGCCCGAAACTCTTGAAAGAGCCCCCAGATATGAATACTGTGGCTAGGGTTTTACCCCTAGCTTGTGTGAATGAGCACCTACTAAGGAGACGGGACTCCTTAGTAGCAGTTCAATATGTGTAAATTAAAAAGCTAAAAAAGAAACTCTAACATATGCATAGAACAGAAAAACAAAATGTAAATAATGGTTTTGATATTAATATTACCTCCCAATGTGAAGGTTGGTGAAGCCCGTTGCGGTGGTCCGAGAGGGTTGCTCCGAGCTCCAACTTGCTCCTTCTCTTTTTCCAATGGTGGAAATGGGCCAAATAGGGCTCTCAAGGTGAAAGTAGCTCAAGGGTGAGCTAGGGTTTCAAGAGCTTATTTTGGCAGAGTAAGGGTGCTTATGATTGTGGATGTGAAATAAGGGGTCTCCATCACCTATTTATAGTTTTTTAGTGGTGGAGTGCTGGCCCATGGTTTTGGAAACCATATGGTTTAGGGCAACGGTATAGGGTTTTTTCCTCCTTTTCCTCATTATTTTATATTTTTTCTTCCCTTTTATGGGATTTTTGCTATTTTTAGAGGAATTTTGGATATTTTTGGAGGAAAATGCCTTTTGGAGGCTTTTTAGATGGTTTTATGGCCTTTTGGAGGCTTTTTAGTGGGATTTTCAGGGTTTTTAAGGGAAATATGGTAGGAAAATGGACAAATGAGCCATGTAATGGGGTAGATGAGGTAGTGAACACTTTTTGGGTGTTAACAGATTGCCCCCCGATGTGCGAGGGTAGGAGCTCATCGTATGGCCGATGGACATCATAAGTCATAAATGGTTTTCCTGGGGTGTGGAGAAGAGAAGAAACAAACTGAAGCCCGGAACAACGATCCCGAACCAACTGCAAGAACTAAAAGTACATAACCTCAATAATGGATGAGGAATCATCTGATCATATGGACGAGGTGGGCATTCCCATGCTCGTATCAGGATATAACATAACAATAACAATGGGGTCCAAAAAGAGGGACCTGTCATATACATGGCCTCAAATACTGAATGAGGAAGAATCTCAATATATGGATGAGACGGGCATACCCATGCTCGTATCAAGATACATAAACATAACTGAGAGGTCCAAAAAGAGGGACCTGTATGATACATAAAAAAAACCACTGTGTATATCATAAGAGTCTAGAAGGGACTCAAATCTGGTACATATTACTGGGCTGATCATGTCTGAGCTGAAAAACTGATGCACTGGAATGACAGCAGTGCTACTGAATGTGGTAGCAAAGGAACTGATGAGCTGCTGTATCAGAGTGACAAGGGTCATACTCGCAATGGTACACTGAACTGGAACTGAACTGGGTACTCAAGGAAGCATGGAACTGGATGGCTTCCGAATACAATCGCCAACGCAGCCCGGACATCCACGGGAACATATAACTGGGCGTTCCAAAGTGACTCACCAATGTGCTAGAGTCGGGGGAAATCCGGGGTCTTCAACAAAGAATGGAAGGGATATAAATCCTGCGCGATTCTCAACGATGCGATCAAGGTGTTGAAGTCGAGCATGTGAGAAACAACCATTCGGAGAGGCAATGATGATTCCTCCCAAAATGGTCCGTAGGCACTCACCACAGATGGTGATGGGTCCAAGGCGCAGGGGCCTCTGGGTCTATCCTCTGGAATAGAGGGGTTGTCGTCGACAGAGGGAGACCTGCAACGATTAAGGCAATGATGTTTCCTTGACAGGAGCGCGAGGTGGAAAATCAAAATGTGATAGTACTGATGGCAGGATTTGAGAAACTGGGGGGAATAACTAGGAAAGTAGAGTGGGTGGACTCAAACCTCCTTTGTTCAGAGTATGATGGCGGGGATGATCGGGCAGCATATGAAACTGACTGGTGGAAATGGGATCATAGCTGTATCGGATCTGGGAAGGTGATTGGGCTGAGGGAGACTCAAGCTGTGGTAAAATGGCAGGAGACTGCAGAATACTCTGAACAAAGGTGACCTAATTGGGGGTGCTGCCGAGAGGATCAATCATAGTGCCAAGAGGCACGAGAGGACTTCTTCATGGGTGAGGGAACTGGAAGAAGTGTGTGTATATAAAATGGTACTGTCATGTGGATTTATACGAGCCCAGGACAGTTCATGCTCGTGGTTGCTTTCAATTTTAAGGAGTCTGAAAGCAATAAGAAGACTCTGAATTGATGGAATGGTACTGTCGTGTGGATTGTACGAGCCCAGGACAGTTCATGCTCGTGGTTGCTTTCAATTTTAAGGAGTCTGAAAGCAATAAGAAGACTTTGAATTGATGGAATGGTACTGTCGTGTGGATTGTACGAGCCCATGACAGTTCATGCTCATGGTTGCTTTCAATTTTAAGGAGTCTGAAAGCAATAAGAAGACTCTGAAGTGATGGAATGGTACTGTCGTGTGGATTTTACGAGCCCAGGACAGTGCATGCTTGTGGTTGCTTTCAATTTTAAGGAGTCTGAAAGCAATAAGAAGACTCGAAAGTAATGGAATGGTACTGTCATGTGGATTTTACGAGCCCAGGACAGTTCATGCTCATGGTTGCTTTCAATTTTAAGGAGTTTGAAAGCAATAACAAGACTCTAAAGTAATGGAATGGTACTGTCGTGTGGATTTTACGAGCCCGGGACAGTTCATGCTCGTGGTTGCTTTCAATTTGAAGGAGTCTGAAAGCAAATAAGAAAACTCTGAAGTAAGGGAATGGTACTATCGTGTGGATTTTACGAGCCCAGGATAGTTCATGCTCGTGGTTGCTTTCAATTTTAAGGAGTCTGAAAGCAAATAAGAAGACTCTGAAGTGATGAAAGGCCTGGCAAGGAGGAAGTGTTCAATCAAGGAACATTTATGATGACCAGGAACAAGGGTGGGGGGGAACACTGGTGGGCCTCCTTGCAGGGTGAATGAATGGTGGCAAAATAATGGAACATTTGCAGTATGACAGGAGTGGATGGCTCATGTAAAAACTGTGGAACAATCTGATGGCGGCCAATGTGGTGCGCAAATCGAGGCAGCAAGGTGTCGGGACACAATGTTGAAATTGTACCAAGTGAGAGCAAGAAATGATCTCAAGCATCATCACGAGCTCGGAAAAATGAATCCGGCGATATAAAAAGTGTGAAAAACGGAGAACGGCTGAAGTGGCACGTAAACTGAGGCGACTAGCGGTGTCTAAAGAATGGGTAAAACATGACGTAGAAAAAATAATGCAACGATGTGACCATCGTGATGGTCTCGTCATGCTGATTCCAATGGTGGAAACGGTTCAGAAAACGGACTCCGTATGGGTTCAGAATGGTCGAAACAAGAAAAAGGTCAACGAACTATAAATAGTAAGTGGGCCCAACATGACAAGTGTCACTTGTACTATTTGACTTTGACTAGTGATCAGAGTGGACCAGAGCTGAGGTGGAATTTTTGGGCAATCCGACCGGCCGATTTCAGATTCGGGAGATACAGGTATTCTGTCAAACTCATACCAGCTTTGTCATTGGGTGCGGGGGGGGGTAGTGGGTCCCAGGGTACTATTTGTACGGTCCACATGGGGTGGACCGCGGGTTAGTGGGTCAGAGCCGCGGTCGCAGACCCCGGGATTCTTGGGGGATCACGCGGTTGGGGACCGCGTCTGTGGGCTTGATAGCCGCGGTTAAGGACCGCGACTGTAGGCCTGACAGCCGCGGCTAAGGACCGTGACTGTAGGCCTAACAACCGTGGCTAAGGACCGCGATTGTAGGCCTTACATCCGCGGTCGGAAACCGTGGCAGGGGGCCCTAAAGCCGCGGTTTTTGACCGAGCTATTAGGGTTTTTTGGGGGAGGGGAAGGACTATTTGTTGGACATGAGTCTGACGAGTTGACTTTGTGTGATTGACAGGATGCCGCAGGTTCTGTGGAGGGAGCGGGAGATACCTAATGAGATCATGACCGTTGTCTGAGAGGACCACCGGGTGTGATCGATGCTGGGGCTATTCAGACTGCTAAAGTTCGGTCAGGTGCCCATGATGCGGTCAGCAGCATTGCTGCTGAACCGATTGATTACTTTCTGGGAGCCGGACACACAGGCTTTCAGAGTGCAGGGTGAGAGGGACCTCACCCTGACCGATGTATACTTCGTGACGGGGTTGCCCTGTCTGGGTAGGGTTTCAGACACGCAGCCGCGGGTATCCGCGGACATAGACATGGAGGACATGCTGGAGTGGCATTGTGGTCCAGAGGCTCGGGTACATAGGAATGCACTTCTGGTGAGAGACCTACAGGAACCAGCAATGCATGCCATGGCGGCATGCGTGGTGCACGTCTTGGGATCCCAGTCACCGGAGAAGGTGTCTGGGGGCCAGATGCAGCTAGTGGAGTGCGTACTGGGTGGTGTTTATTACGTGTGGGGCCGGATGTTCCTTACCTGCGTGCAGTGGCAGCTGACAGCAGCGAAGGAATCTGGCAAGGGGTTTTGCTACGGTTCATTTTTGTGTGCGTTTTTTATGGAGAGGGTACCCACACTGCGGCCGCGGGTGCCGATCAGAGCAGGAGGCTTGAGGGAGCCGCAGATGGTGCGGTGGGGCGAGATGATGTGCCTCCATGGTGGTGGCGATGTTGGTAGGTACTTTACACAAGAGTTGTACCTGCAGTGGCTCCAGATACCGTTGACTCTTGATGATTATCCATATAGAGATATGGATTATACCGGAGATCCAGAGGCACCACGACTGCCGGGACAGGCATGTGGACCAGATGGTACGTATGGTTTGATTGCATTGTCAAGTTTTATATATGATAGTGGATTGATGTATTGTTACTGACAAATAGGTGATCTACAGATGTGGGCCCGAGGCCACCGCCAGGGCATGTGGCACGAAGGGGGATTGTGGCCGTTCCAGCTTTTCCTGGGCGGGGGGAGGTGCGTCGCCGGGATGTAGAGGGGACGCTAGAGTCTGTACGGGCACTACTAGACTGTTTGCTCGTGGGGGTCACCGACGAGGGGTGGCGGGACATCGATCCAAACATGGTTCAGGATTGCATGAGGGCACCCCAGGATTTCAGATCGATTGCGATCCGGGTGGCTATCTTGGTGGATAGGGTGCGGGCACAAGAGCCCGTAGGGGATGAGGATTTACCGGAGGAGGAGCGAGGGGAGGATTCAGAGGCAGCAGACGCCGGCAGTGATGCAGGGTATGACTCTCAGTAGGGAGCGCAGGGGACTCCTCCCCGAGTTTTGTAGCTACGGTATGTATTTTGATGAGGCTTTATGGATGTACATACATTTTTTTTTTGTATAGCTGAGTACAGGGGTACTCAGGACATGTATAGCACTGTGACATGTATTTTTTGATATATATATGCACATGGATGCACCTTTTTGTGATGTTGTATTAGTTGTACGCACATGGATGCGCTTTATGATGTGTGATATGTTTGTATTGCACGTGGATGCAAGTAGTCTAGGATGTTGGGGACGTGGATGCCCCTTGTGTATTTTATGTGGTTTGATGGTTTATGTACATGGATGCAAATGTTGATGCAATGCAGTCTTTTTGGGTTTTTATCTATTTGGATGAGATACTATGGGATAATGATGCATGATGGAGGTGTTACATGGTGTGATTGATATGCCAATCTAGGATGTTATTTGCCATTTGATCTGCGACACTATTGTGAGCTCTTGGGACATGTGTGAATGTGATGGATTCAAACTGTCGGCTGAGTTGTTTTGTACGCAGGAATTTTCTAAATAGGAAAGGATCACGCACCTGGTAGCAGTTGTTGAGCTGGGAGACAATTAGTTGGGAGTCCAAGAACACATGAAGGTGACATATGCCCATCTGGAGGGCAGCAGTCAGGAGACCGGTCACAGCATCATACTCTGTCTAGTTATTGGTAGCGGGGCCTATACATATTCCGTCAAGGTGAATCAGTTCGCTGGAAGGGGAATATAAGACCCATGCTGCAGAGGCCAGGTTGGGAGACCAGCGGCTTGCACCATCAGTAAAGCCAGTGTAACGAGGTGGAAGATGGTCCATCTGTGGGCATGCAAAAAGAACGATGAATGTAAGATTATGGTAAAGAAGGTGAAAAAACAAAAAATAGAGCAAACTGTACAATGCGGACCAATGAGGTCGCGGTTTCAGTTATGGGAAAAAAATTTTAACATACAACCCATTACGGGGGTTGCGTAAAGGGTGGCCTTCGGAGTCGGCTAAAATGTATGCCCCCTTGCCGAGGCAAGTCTGCACAATGTAAGGGCCTTTCCACATGGACTCAAACTTTCCTTTACCGGTTTTGTCGTGGGCTTGGTCATAGGTGAGGACGAGGTCCCTTTCATAGAAAGTTCGCGGGTGAACATGTTTGTCATAACCGGATTTGGAGCGGTTTTTGGCAGCTTCAATGTTCTGGAGAGTGGCACGACGATCTTCATCGGCTTGTTCGAGGGATAGCAGACGTTGCTCAAGGGGGGAGGTATCGGGGAGAAGCTCAACGGCGATATGTAAGGCAGGTATCTAACACTCGATGGGGAGGACAGACTCTACACCGTGAACTAAATGAAACGGGGTAAAACCAGTGGCGGTCTTGGTGAGGTACGGTAAGCCCATAAGGCAGGGAATAGCATATGGTGCCAATTGGACTTATGCCGGTCAACAGTGCGTTGGAGTATAGTTTTGAGGATTTTGTTGACAGCTTCTACTTGACCGTTCCCTTGAGGGTAGTAAGCAGAGGAAAATTGGTGTTCAAACTTGAGGAGGGTGGATAACTCGCGCCAAATGGAATCTTCAAAGTGTGATCCATGGTCTGAGACCAACTGTTTAGGGACCCCGAATCGAGTGATAACATGGTTGAAAAAGAAACGGGCAGCAGTGTCAGCGGTACAGTTGAAGGTGGGCATGGCTTCCGCCCATTTGGTGAAGTAATCGACGGCGACAATGATGTACTTATGGCCGTTCGCAAATGGGGGTCTACACTCCATGAAGTCGATGGCCCACTTACAAAAGGGACCAACGGTGACAACTGGGTGTAAGGGAGCAGGTGGTGTTCGGGCCTTGGGGGCAAAAAATTGGTAGTTATGGCAATGCTTGACCGCAGTGATGTAGTCGGTGAAAAGTGTGGGCCAGAAGTATCTGGCGCGGATGAATTTTTGGGCAGTGGCCATCCCTGAGAAATGGCTTCCGCAGGCACCGCTATGACAATCATTAAGGACATGTTCAGCTTCCTTGTGTGTAAGGCAACGACGAAGAATTGTGTCAACCCCTCACCGGTAAAGGATATCTCCTAGGAGGAGGTAGCGAGAGGCCTGGTGGTGGATACGACGACGTTCATTATGAGTGACTTTGGGTCGGAACTTCTGCGTGCGTAGGTATAACAAGATATCACCGTACCATGGGTCATCAGACGAGATAGTGAACAAGTGATTGTCGGGTAACTCATCGGAGATGGGTGGGGCCGGGAGAAAAGAAGGGAGATCGGTGATGAGCTGGGCAAGCGCAAGGGCTTTAGTGCTTTTAGGTGTGCGGAACGTGAGGTCATATTCCTGGAGGATAATGACCCATTTAGCCACACGACCTTGCAGGAGCCGCCGGTTTAGGAGATATACCATGGGGTTAGAGTCGGCGACGACTATGGTATGACTAAGTAAAATGTAGTGTCGCAATTTTTGGACGGAAAACACCACTGCTAGGGCTAGTCTCTCCTCATATGGGTAACGTAGGGGTGGGCCGGACAAGGTCTGGCTGACGTAGTAAATGACATGCTCTTGGTGTGAGGTGTCTTCTTGAACCAAGACTCCGGACACAGCATGCTCGGATGCCGAGACATATAGGATGAATTCCTGAGAGAAATCCGGAGGGGAGATCAAGGGGGCTTGTGTGAGAGCTTCGAGGATTTCCTCATCATTACGGAAATTTTGTGTCATCAAATCGGTTGACGAGGGAGTAGTGGCGGAAGAGATCATATAAATGGTATTATCCTCTCTGGAAGGGGGAGAGACCGGGGGGTGGATCTCCTCAATGGTGGGTGGTGCCGTCTCAAGATCCAGATTGTTTATCTCAAAGAGAGCTGCTCTGTAATCAGGGAGATCGGGACAGTGATGTGTGTAATGACCATAAACACCGCATATGGCATAGGGGTGGTTAGTGTGCAGGGATTTGTCGCGAGGCTTAGGGGTTGGATCAAGTTGGACAACCGGTATATCGGGGTCGTCGTCAAGCATTTGCATGTGTGCCTGTACTGCCGGTAACTGAGGACATTGGTGAGTCACATGGCCCAACTCATCGCACAGTGAGCATTTGGGAGGAGCACGAAACACAGGGGGGTTTTTGATTTTCTTGGGAGGTGGGACAGCAGAGTAAGGTTGGGGGCCTCTACCCCCAGTTGGTTTGGTAAGAGGAGGGGGGGGGGTTCGTGGAGGACGACGGGGTAGCGACACCGAGAGGTGGTTGACTAGTAGTGACAATGGTTGCACCGGTTCCAGGACGACATCTGGTGTCGGCGGGGGAACGGGGGGCGAAAGATACCAAACAGGTAATCCTAAGGGTAACCCAGGGAGGGTGAGGGGAGCCATGACCGGGGCGCTAACTACTCCTGAGGGAGGGATGAGGAAAGGAATGGTATGGATGGGTGTAACACCAATGTGACTAGGTACCAAAGGGGGTTTAGGCAACAAGGGTGGTTGATTAGTAGGAGTTTTCATGTGATGGGACAAGGTACATAGGTCGGACACATCAGTGTCGGGTGACGGGGGTGGAATAGATTGGAAGGTCGAGGTCATTGGTGCATCTGAGTAAACTCCGGGCCCCATAGAGGAAACAAGTGAGGCGATGGTACTCGAAACAGGTTGTTCAACCATGGGGAGAACATTTTCGGGTGCTGCGGGGGCATTGGGATCATAGTAGGTGAGTTGGTCAACCTTGACCACGCGTCCCTCATGGGGGAACATCATGGTACGAAAAACGGAAGAAGAAACCGCCTGCATGGCGTACATGTAGCTGCGGCCAAGTAAAAGGTTGTAATCAAGCTGTGCATTAATAACCTCGATGTCGATGAGAACGGTTTTTCCAGCTAGCTGGACGGGGACGTTAGTTAATAGGCCTTGTGGTTGAGCCGAACGGCCGTCGTAGGCTCGCAACGCAGTAGTGGACGGATGGAGAGGGGGGGATCCCAATTTCTGCCAGATGAAGGTGGACATGACACATGTAGAGGCACCTTCATCAATAATGCATCGATGGATGACAAAATTCCGCACAGAAACAGAAACGTGGAACGCTAAAGTGGAAGGCATGAGGGGTTCGGATTGGTCAAAATCAAATGCCATCAACTTCGAATCATTTGGATCGATAGCCCCAATGGCTGAGAGTAAAGTCTTGCGCTGTGAAGGGCAGTTTTTTAAGACTTCTAACACAGACATGGCTGCGGGAGATTGGGCTAAATCATCGACAATGTTGTAGTTGGACGCAGCCCGCGCATTGGGGTTATTGTTGATACGGCGAAGCGGGAAACGAGGTACTTTGGGAGCGCCATCTAGTGGAGGTGGAGGTATACGTAACGCCTGATCAGTGGGATGAGCGTTAGTGGGTTTATCGACGGGAGGGGCTTCAGAGGTGGAGCCATATTGGTTCCTCCAGGTCTGGAGGTTGACTTCATTGGAGGACATCATCAACAAGTGGTGGGTACCTGAATCAAATATGGGTTGATCAGGCGCAGCGTAAGTGATTTGTTGTTGGGTTGGCTCGTTGGCTTGAGGGGAAGCCAACGGTTGAGTGTTCACTATGCCTTGGTTGGGTAAGGGGTTTTGCAGCACCAAAGGTGGCTACTGAGGTTGTGGGGGGTTGGGTGGTGCTTGAGGAGCCGCATGCCCTTGGCGGTGGGCGTCATCAACCCAAAGTTGTCGAGCTCGCTCCAAGTGTGGGAAAGTATGTGTGTAGTGGCCATAGACCCCACAAATAGAACAAGGATGGTTTGTTCACAAATTGGGGTTTTTAGCCTGCTTGGGCGGGCGATCAGGGTTTTGATTAGCAGGGGCCGCATTATTATTATTGGGGGGATTAGGTGGTTGACCAGCTTGGTCTGTAGGTTGGTTGTTTCCACGACTTCGGCCCCGGCCGCGGTTTTGTTGGCCTTGGTTGCGTTGGTTGTTCTGGTTTTGCTGTGGGTTTTGTTGGGCATAAACTTGCCCTTGGGCAGCAGGTGGATTTTGAGGTTGCGCAGGTGCTGGAGCAAGTTGCAGTGGTTGATATGTAGGTGGAGGCTGCGCAGGTGCAGCAACTTGAGGGGGTTGTTGATAGGGCTACGGAGCGGGTTGTGGGTTTGCCGCAGGTGCTGCTTGTGGCAGGTAATAAGCGGGTTGGGCTTGTGAAGGCGTAGGAGCTGGTGCATCCCGCTGGTGGTAGTAGGGCTGAGGTGCGACCGGGGGGGGGCGTAAGCGGGAGTCGCATGACCGAAACACTGAGGTGGACATGAGGGTCCATGGGAATGGTGGTGATGTGTCATGGAAGCATACGAGTTAGTTGCTCTGGACTGTGAGGTAGCTGGTGAAAGGTCAGGGCCAGGGGTAGGACGTGCTATGGAAAATAGTTGAGGATGCTAAGAGACACGGCCAATGATGTCATCGGCAGCGTGGGATGCCCCCGGCACATCGTGCTAGGAGGAATCGCCACGAGGGGCGTCAGGTATAATGGTATAGAGATAACCCGACTGGGCGTAAATGAGGTCGAATTGTTGGGCCTTAAGGATGGCCTCTTCTTCAGACTGGGGTCTTTCGGATGCCACATCCTTAGCAATGACAGGAAGAAGGGATTTGAGGAACCAATCGAGGAAGATACGGTCGTCTAATTTGATCTTGCATAAGCTACGGTGTCGACGCCACTCATGAATGTGGTCCATGATGTGGGTAGCCGTGTTTTGTCTGCATGATAGGAGGATCTCAACGTCCGCGTCATAGCGGACAGGTAACTGGAAGAACTGCAGGAAGGTTGAGGCAAGGGAAGCAAAGGTGTTATGGGTTTCATGGGGTTGCTCGATATACCACTTGGCTGCAGAGCCAGTGAAGGTGCACTGTAAGAGACGGAGGCGAATAGAGTTGTCCACTATAGAGTTGGAGGAACACCATAGATGGAAGGACATAATGTGGTTTTGTGGGTCCTCACCTGCCTTGCCCTCGAACTTAGGGATGTCAAAGGGGAGCTTGGTGGGCATGTGAGGCCATGCAGGGTCATGTCGAATAGGGTCGTTGGTCATTCTGGCTAGGTCAGGCAGGTTGAGGCTAGCCATGAATGGCAAACTGGAAGAAGGATGTGACACAGTAGTGGGTTGGGCCAAGTTGGGGCCAATGCCCCCAAGTGGAGGGGTAGTATTAGGGAGGTTGCCCCCAAGTGAGGGAACTAAGGTGGTATGGGATGGCCTGGCACCGCCATGGGTAGTGGGAGCCACTGATGGAGTGGGAATCGGTATTCCCGCTGTGGGAATAGGTGCCATGAGGGGAACGGTAGATGGGGGCCCCATGGAGGGCATACCTAAAGTAGGGGTGGTAACTGGTGTAGTGGTGGATGTGCCACCAATGGTCGCTACCAAGACGGGAGTGGAAGTCACGCCAGCCATGGGGCTAGTAGGGGCAGTGTAAATGGGGTTCTCAGACTCTGGTTCAGAATTGGAGATAAAATAAGGGGCGTCAATATCTAGTGACGGAGTCCTATGCCGCTGACGAGTGGAATCAAGTGAGAAGGCTCGAGATCTATGATAAGTGGTATCAAGTGAGGATGATCTGTGTTGATGACGGGTGGTGTCAAGTGAACCGTGCTGTGGGGGCTCGCCCCTGAGGCACCGAGAATGTCTCGGGGACTCAATGGTGACAGATGGTGTCAAATATCTGTGGGTTGAGGTGGGTAAAAAACAGCTCAAAAACCCTAATGCGACCGAGTGTGCAGAAGGAGAGCTCGAAAAATAGGGCACTCAGGCCAACAACCAACTCAAAACACCCAATGTAACAGCTGTGCTACAATAGGTGGAGTGTCAACAGAAATGGTCAGAATACCAACAAGCAGCAGGTTTCCTAAAAATAAAAAATGGTGGACTCACTAGACCAAAAGGAGGTAAGGGAGCATGCAAACACTTAACTAAAAGTATTGTGACTCAACTAGACATATCCTCTGCAATGTGATGAAATCTAAGTCAGACAATATGAATAGGAAAGCCAAGTCGCTAAGATATCCCCCTACCGGGAGGGACACCAGGTAGTCAATCCTAGAAGAATGGCCACTAAGATACCCCGTTCATGACACGTCCAGAAAGGTGAATCTGCTGTTTGGTCCTTTTACCGGAATACCCCTATACAGGGATATCCCGAGAACTGCGAAAGGTAGCCCTTCAATTACTGAATGGAGTGCGATATTCCACTCAGACCTCCGGAACCAGTCTCGTGACTTCAACCCTCCTAAGGGAGAGGCCCTCTAGTAAACTGGTTGTGATCGTGCCAAAAAGTACTAGAGGATTTTGGTTCCCTAATTGGACAACAGCTATGTCTCAAGTGTAAGTAACCGAGGGGTGTTATTGGAAGCCTATCCCCCCGATCCTACCTAACTACAAAGATTCTTTTGTGTTCCCCAAGTGGGGTTAGAATATTGGTTGAGTTAAGTAGTTTTTTAAGGCTCACTTGAATTAGGTGACAGAGTGTGTGCTTGTGAGGTGATGAACCCAAAATAGAAGTGCCACACAAAGCGGAAACTTTCTAATCGATAATACTGAACTCACAACTTTAACATGCAAAATTTTCTGAATTAAAATGCTGAAATTTTAAACAGATTTTGTAAAAGGGAACAGAAATGATGTTGCAGAAAAGGCTGTAGGGAAGTAGGGCTGCAGGTGGAACAGATGGCTGTGCAGATGCAGAAAATATTGCAGCAAAGGGGCTGGGTTCAAAAACAGGACCGCGGGTCTGTGGCGAAATCGGGCGATCGGACCGCGGGTTTGAGGGAAACAGGCACGGATAGGTCGCGGCTTCCTGGCCGACAAAAGCAGTCGGACCGTAGGAAATAGGGAAAAAAGCGCAGTCAGACCGCAGGAAATAGGGAAAAAAGCGCAGTCGAATCACGGGAAAAGGGTAGACAGACGCGGTCGGGTCGCAGCAAAGGGGCTGAAAAGCGCGATCGGGACACGGGAAAATGGTCGACAGGCACAGTCCGATCGCAGCAAACAGGCTGATTGGCCGCGGTCGGATCGCAGGTAACAGACTTGAATCTGTTGGCAAGGCACCGAAAACAGTCTGATAGCCATGGTTGGATCGCAGGTAAAGGCCTAAAAGACGCGATCGGGACGCGACTGCAGAGGGATAAGATGCGGTTTACGGCGGCCGAAAGGGATAGCCGAAAGGAAAAAATGGGAAACTATTGCAGAAAACTAAACAGCGGAGTCGCCAAAATGGTGGCTAGGGTTTTACCCCTAGCTTGTGCGAATGAGCACCTACTAAGGAGACGGGACTCCTTAGTAGCAGTTCAATATGTGTAAATTAAAAAGCTAAAAAAGAAACTCTAACATATGCATAGAACAGAAAAACAAAATGTAAATAATGGTTTTGATATTAATATTACCTCCCAATGTGAAGGTTGGTGAAGCCCGTTGCGGTGGTCCGAGAGGGTTTCTCCGAGCTCCAACTTGCTCCTTCTCTTTCTCCAATGGTGGAAATGGGCCAAATGGGGCTCTCAAGGTGAAAGTAGCTCAAGGGTGAGCTAGGGTTTCAAGAGCTTATTTTGGCAGAGTAAGGGTGCTTATGATTGTGGATGTGAAATAAGGGGTCTCCATCACCTATTTATAGTTTTTTAGTGGTGGAGTGCTGGCCCATGGTTTTGGAAACCATATGGTTTAGGGCAGCGGTATAGGGTTTTTTCCTCCTTTTCCTCATTATTTTATATTTTTTCTTCCCTTTTATGGGATTTTTGCTATTTTTAGAGGAATTTTGGATATTTTTGGAGGAAAATGCCTTTTGGAGGCATTTTAGGCCTTTTGGAGGCTTTTTAGATGGTTTTATGGCCTTTTGGAGGCATTTTAGGCCTTTTGGAGGCTTTTTAGATGGTTTTATGGCCTTTTGGAGGCATTTTAGGCCTTTTGGAGGCTTTTTAGTGGGATTTGCAGGGTTTTTAAGGGAAATATGGTAGGAAAATGGACAAATGAGCCATGTAATGGGGTAGATGAGGTAGTGAACACTTTTTGGGTGTTAACAAATACAATCCTGGAAATATCTCTAGTGCTACTCAGTTATGACTAGGGGTCATCCCAATCAATAACTGCTCACACTCCTTGAATGTATGTGTATGGGACTATTGAGTTTTCTCCTTTTGATTTAAAGCTGTGCTTTGAGCTCGAAACTGTGACCAGTATAGGAGAAGATTGTTGGTGTTTGCTGTGACCACTTTGAAGACTGATTATCATTGGCATTATTGTAAATCTTGAGGAAGGTGGCAGAGACTTAGACCTGCACCTTTAATCTTTCTTCTTTTTCTCTCATTATTTTTTTGCAAGATTCATCACAGAAGATGCAATCTACAACATCTGTAGTTGGTGCCACTCTCACTGGAAAAGACACTTATCCAGAATGGTGGAGGAAGATCAAATCTGCCTTCATCTACAATGACCTTTGGGAGGGTATTTACGAAGGCACCACAATAGAGACAGAAGCTGGAAAGCCCATAACCAGAGACCCAGGACCTCCAGAATCCGAGAAAGAGAAGGCTATTTGGAAAAAAAAAGACAAGAAAGCTTTAGCGGTAATCACTACCACAGTCAGTGAAGAGGTGAGCCAGCACATATTGCTTGCAAAATCATGTTTTGAAGCACTAAAAACGTTAAAAGATCTATATGATTCACACTCTAAAATGGAAGTTATTCAACTAATGCTAAAACTATTCAGTTTAGAAGTAAAAGATAATGATCCCATGTTAGTTGCCTCTGAAATCAAAGCTATCATGCACAAGATTCAAGCCTTTGGTATGAAACCAGATCTTCCCCTTGCAGCATTTGTAAAATCTTTGTATCCTTCTCACTCCAAATATCTTGAGTCATTGCAAGCAAGTGACAAGTTCAAATCACTGACATTTGACACCCTGCTAGAGAAGATAGCTGACAGAGAGAAAGATTTTGGTAAGAAGACAACCGAGCATTTTGGAGAATCACTTTGCTTTACTCAAAAAGCAAAGAACCACACCAAAGACCAATCCAAAGATCATCCCAAAGGAGAAAGCAGCAAAAGAAGAGGAGGAAGAAGAAACTTCAGAGGTAGAGGAGGCAGAAACAACTCCAGCAAAAGATCAGATTTGAAGTGCAAGCGTTGTGGAAAGATTGGACACACAATAGATCAGTGTTGGGCTTTGTGGGACTCCATCAAAGACAGACATAACCAGAAGAAAGATGACAATAAGAACCAAGATGCTAGTAAATCTTCAGATTCTTCTCATTGTATTGTTGCACATTGTAATCTTGGTATTAATGAAATGATTTCACTTTCATATTACACGGATTGTTGGCTACTTGATACTGGTGCAACATCACACATGACTTTTAGAAAAGACTGTTTTGAAGAACTTAATGAAACAATAAATGGCATAGTTTACTTTGCCGATAAGTCAATTCTTAAACCAAAGGGAATGGGCACCATTCGGCTGAAGATGCCTGGATTCCCTGATTTCTTGTTGAAGAATGTTCTTTATCTTCCAGAGTTGCAGAGAAGCCTGCTGTCCTTGGTGCAGATTCGACAGCAAGGCCATTCCATCCACATGTTTGATGGAATCGTAGAAATAAGAAAGTCCTCTGACAACCAAGTCATCATGACTAGATACGAATATGGGAAGCTGATGAAGCTAAAGGGTTCATCTGCAAGGGTTAAAAACTATGCCTACCTCTCTCAGCATGGAGAAGGTAATTTGTCATCAAGTTTATTGTGGCATGCAAGATTTGGTCATCTGAATTATAATAGTCTTCGTTTGTTGAGAAAGAATGGTGTATTTGGTTTTCCCACCATTCCCAAAGAGAAGAGAAAATGTAATGCATGTATATTAGGGAAACACAATAAGCTGCCATTCCATGAATCTAATTTCAGAGCAAGTAGGAAATCAAAATTAGTGCATTCTGATTTATGTGGCCCAATGCCTACTCCTTCTGCCAATGGGAATAAGTATTTTATGACCTTTGTTGATGACTACTCAATAATGTGTTGGATTTACTCATTAAAGACAAAATCATAAGCATTTCAAACATTCAAGGACTTTCATGCATTGATAGAAAAAAAACCACAATCTAAAATTGGTACACTTCGTACTGACAATGGGAAAGAATACACTTCAAATGCTTTTGAAGATTATCTTCGCCAACATGGAATTGCACATCAGACTACAATTCCCTACAATCCTCAACAAAACGGCGTAGCAGAAAGAATGAATAGAACCATAATGAATATGGTACGCTCAGTGATGTTTTTTAAGAATGTAAAACTAATGTTTTGGGGTGATGCGGTGAAATGTGCAGCCTATTTGAGAAACAGAAGTCCCTCAAATGCTATTGATAAAAAGGCTCCGCATGAAATGTGGTTTGGCCATCTCCCTTCAGTCAGGCATCTCAGAGTCTTTGGTTCCACCTGTTATGCCTTGATTCCAAAGGAGCAAAGAAACAAGCTTGGTGCTCGAAGCAGAAAATGCATTTTCCTGGGGTACGAAGAAAACTCCAAGGAATACCGTCTATATGATGAGGTAAACAAGAAGTTTGTTATTTCCAAAGATGTCATTTCTCTTGAGACTAATAAAAATGACCAGTCCATTGAGAGACAGCTTGATCGTTTGGAAAATTATCCTCATCCAAAGAAATATTTTGAAAATGAATATGAAATTCCAAACCTTGAAGGGAGGATTCCTATTCTGGATCAACCTTTGGAATTTCCATATGAAGCACCAACTCCCCCACATGAAGAAGTTCCTGCTACTTCACCTAAACAAGAGATTCAACTGGATGATGTGATTGAGAGACTTGGAAGACTCAACCTTGAAGGAAATGAAGCACCACCAGCTGATCAACCAGGACCATCATAGAAGATTCCTAAATGGGCCACAAAGACACTTGAAAGTGTCCATCCAGATGAAGTTGTA
>LPNX010001010.1:255312-279333 GCA_001517045.1 Pseudotsuga menziesii | reverse complement strand
GACTTCAAACTTATTGGGTACTCAGACTCATATTTTGATGGCGATAAGGAGACAAGAGTATCAACTTCTGGATACACTATGAGTCTTGGATCAGCAGCTATCTCATGGAGATCACACAAACAGTCAGTTCTGACAGATTCAACAATAGAAGCAGAATATGTGGCTGCAGCTGAAGCAACGAAAGAAATAGTATGGCTCAGGAAGATACTTGAAGATTTGCAAGAAAAACAAGAGAACTACGCTCCATTATTGATCAACAATACTTCTGCAATCAAGCTGGCTAAGAATCCCAGATTCCATGATCGAACCAAACACATCAACACAAAGTATCATTTGATTCGACATCATGTAGAGGCTAAGACAGTCCATCTTCGACATTGTTCCACAAATGATCAAGTTGCAGACATCTTCACCAAAGCGCTTGGACAAGAAAAGTTTGAAATATTCAGAAACATGCTCGGACTTACTAACACCCCTTCAGATTACCCTAAAAAGCGTCTCTGGTCAGAAACAGAGGGGTATACAAACTCTAGAAGCACCTAAGGAGACTCAGCAATCTTCAAAACTCACCCAGCAACACTCAATCTTCCTCTAAAAGTAAAAACTCAAGGCATACGTGACTGTGTGCAGAAAACCCGTGTATATATGTGGATATCTTAGTCAAAACCGCGTGTACACGTGACTGTGAGGCAAAAACTCGCGTACAAGAAGAAAAATAGATAAAAATGAAGGCAAACAGATAAGCTGAGACAAAATTCATTCCTATTAGACACTACCAGGAAAACATGCCCCCATACCCAACTTAGAAACAGAGAAATCAAAGCAATTCAAGAACATTGAATGCCGATAAAAACCCTAAAGGAAAAATGACTAGGAACTCCCCAGTAGAGTCACCAATTCTGTTACGGAGAGAAATTCCTATGGCTTGGGGTAACACAATAGAAATATTAACTCCAGAAATCAATCCTTTCCTATATGCAAGAGAAACCAAGCATCTAACACTAAAGGATTTCGATTCGTACCTTATTCTGGATGGTTGATGTAGATCCCTGTTGAGCTTTTCCAATCTCGCTTATATTAGCAATTTGCTTCCTCAACATTCAGCAAACAAGACAAGAATGCTATATATAATTGTGTTAGACCTACTCTAGCATATATAATCAATAACATATAATAATTTAAAAGAATCCATGGATCAAATACTCATTCAAATACACATTATTGGATAGGAAAATATATTTATATTGATATAAAACAGAGATTTCAATAGTGACAACCTCTGTCGGCACGTCTGCGAATCGGAGAAAATGAGTCCCCCACTTGGGCCTCCACCACTTCAATCCTCCATCTCTTGATAGCAAGCTCACAAGAAAAAGGCAAGCTTGGGAAGAACACAAAGTGCTCCAAGGGACAAAGGGATGCAGACTCAAGTATAGGCTCCAGCAACAATGGACTATAGTTTTCTTTCTCTTCAATTCCTCCTCCTAAAATTTTTAAAGGGTTCCTTATATAGCTCTTTAATGGGGTAATGGAAGGTCGAATCCGAGCAATCTCAAGGTATATGGAAGGCCAAGAGACAAGTGACTTGGATTCACATCAAGGAAAAATCCAAAATCATTTGACCTTTTGCACACATCCCGATGTACGCGGGTTTAAGGGTCAAATCCATGTATATACGCGAGAAAGGGATGAAAAGTCACGCATGGAAATTATTGCATGTTTTTAGGGATGATCTTGGAAACATCAAAGACACAAAAATGGTCCATGGGGTCTAAAGAATCTGCAGAGGGATAGGGAAGGCCATAAAGGTATTAAATTGAGCACATAGATCTGTGGACAAACACACAACTCACATGATAGATCACACAATTTACTCAGTTATTGAAGAATGAAATAGTGAAAAAATGGCTTGCAGCTGTGAATGCTTTTCATTCATCAAAGAGTAATTAGATAGATAATTACAATGAAGTACAATGGCTTTAATAGCCACAAGCAATTCGAATCCACATGAGGAAGTTCTAATTGATTAGACTCTACTTGACTGTAGGTAACTAAGACCTTGTCTAAATCACTATCGGAGGACTCAGTGGTTAACTGACCTTGTCTAAACCATAACCGGAGTTCATCGGAGCTCTAAAACAGAACTAAAGTGTTACATTCAGTGTTCACTAAGGTTAACTAACAGTGGTAGGTGAGAAATGCGCCCCACATGTGTTCAGTCAAGTAAACCTAGCACTAACTGAATGTAGAGGACTAGAACTGAATGTAACTGACTCCTAACTTAGCTTGACTAGTCATTAACTGAAGTGAACTGACCTTGGTTGGTTTCGGCACTCCCAGTGGCTTCCTAAATTGTAGGGATTGATTTAGGAGGCTCCTAAACTTATGCAATCAAGTGCAATAAGTGGCAGTGAGACTCAATTAGTGTTCCCCATACTTTAGTAACTGAAACATGTGCCCCAATTAGGTCAAGTGGACCCAATGGTGTTAATGACTATAAATAGACTGGATGAGCTCCTGATTTAGACATGACTCCCAATTTAGACATATGACCAAATTTGGACAAGAGAGAATTAATAATCCTAACAAAAGGTGTGATCCACCATGTGTGGTAAAATCAGCTGTAACACATAGAATGCACATATCTTCATCATCAACTTATTCAAAAAAACATTAGTCATTGTTTAACACTAAAATATGTAGATAACTAATCAACAATTTAAAAATAGGCTAAAATTAAATGACCAGTAATCCAATTATGTACTTCTAAGTTATATACATAAAACTCAGATACAAAATAGAATTGTAAATAAATCATCAACTAGAGAATAATCTAGAAAATAGTCTATAGATTAAGATCGATTTGTTAAAAATACTTTAATAACATTAAGCACGTAGAAATAGTTTATATAAATTACTATTATAGAATAACCACTTCTTGTTCAACGGAATTCACAACAATTGCTTCTCTACATTCTTTTTTCAAGAAATTAGTTCTTACAAAAAAAATTGCACAAGTGAAGCCCCATGAGTTGTCAATTAGAAAAGGCAACCTGGAGAAAATCAAGAAAATACTAAAAAGAAACCAAGCAAGAAGATAGAATCCTGCCAAATCAATCATAATAGAAAACTCGGGTCAAAGAACAAAATTGGAAAAAAGTTTCCAGGATAAAAAGCAAGTTAGTCTTTGAGGGCGCAGTTTCTAAAAGAGAAAGAGGCAAGTCAGTGAAAAATGTTGGAGGGCGCAGTTTCTAAATAGGTAAAGGCAAGTCAGTCAAAAAGCACTAGGGCCCAGTTTCCAAAAAGGTGAAAATACATGTTAGGGAAAAAGCAGGAAAGTGGGAAATTTTCTTCATTCACACATGAGAGAGCATTGGTAAAGGTGGCTTGGGCATGAAGCCAAATTTCCTATATAGGAATGAGAGTGCACCCCTCTTCCAATTTTTGGTCATTGTGTTTTTGGTCATGAGATTTTGTTCTCAGTGGTTGAGTGATGTTCCTGAAATGAAGCTTTGGGTGGTTTTCCCCTTAGCCATTGTGTTCCATATTTGTTCATCATGTCAGTGTATCCATTAAAGAAGTGTTATTGCAACTATTGAATCCATTTCCATCCTAGTTTGAGTTATATTACAGATATTGGGAGGTATCCCATTCGTACCACAGAAATATTCCTAGCCTTCTCTTCATTTCTGAGAGGTTTTGAGTTGGATATACAAGTGAGGATTGATGGATTCCAACCATTAATGATGGATAATAACAGGGCCTAATATCAGATCTAGAGATGTTCTATATCTTTTGTAGATCTAGGGTAGTCTTCCACTCTAAATTCACAGGATTACTAGTCATTCTCTCTTCTTGTAATAAGTTTAATGCTAATTGAGACTCCTGTGGGATTTATTTCAATATTCTTTTTTTTCAAGAAAAAAAACGTAATTTTATTAAGAAGATAAAAAAATTATATTCTACAGAAGGTCCCAACCAGACCTTTCCTTCTAATGCTTTGAAGTCGTTTAATTTTTTGTTACAAAACTGCATCTAAAGTAAGATGAATTCGTTATAGATGATTTTTCCACGCTTGGTATATCATGTTTTTATGGCATATCCATGTCCCCATGCAGACTCATTGAACCCCCTTTGCTCAGTATTACTTTGATGCTCCATCAAAACCCCTTAAAAAGACATATTTATGGGTATAAGTGGTTTATCAGCCTATTTCCCGCGTGTACATGCAGCTTGCTCCATTATGACCCACGTACATCGAGAAATTTGATCAAAACAAAAATATTTGGATTTTCCCTCATCAAATGACTTGACTCTTAGCCTTCCATATGCCTGGAAACGGTCTGACTTGAACCTTCACTTCTCATTGAGGGGTTATATATTGAGCTATTTGGAAGCATTGAAGGAGGAGACCTTGTGAGAGCAAAGAGACTATAGTGGATTTGTGCCCCATTCTTACATACTTGAGTATGTGTCCCTTTATCCTTGGAGCGGCCATTGGAGATATTTCCCATGCTTGCCTTTGTTTTGTGATATTACCATGATATGGAGGATTGAAGTGGTGGAGGACTCAGTTTCGCGATTTTGACAAGGTGCCAATAGAGGTTTTCATTTGTATCTATGTTTACATTTAATAGAAATGTCAATTTCTTATATGTGTAACTATGAATATTTTTATCCATGGATGTAGTTGCTTTGATTATATGTTGATTATATGTTGCTTTGTGTTATATGAATGTATAGTTGCAAATGATAACTTCCGCAGGTTCGAAAAGATATCCTTTGACACCTTCACAACTTTTGACACTAATGGTGGTATCAGCGAGGCCCGTGTTCGCCTTGGTATTTTTACTTTCGGTGCATCACTACATCTGAGTGGAACGTAAGGTGGAAACAAATTTCTTGTTTCAGAATCTTCATCATCTTGGAGGGGTGGCACTAGGGTTGTCGGTGATTTTCCCTTCCTATTATGGTTACCAGTGCACTTACCCCATGTGGTTCCAAATGGACCTAGTCTTTATGCATGCGCTTTTCCAGAAGGCCTAACAGGGTTTGGCTCCATAACTAGAGTGGTATGTTCAATAGCTGTTGCGGTCTGTGCAACCACTGGTGTAGTATGTTCGGCAACTGATGAAACCTTTGCCTGTGGTGGAATATAACCAGCAGTATCCTCCATGACTATCGTAGGTGATGCAGGCTCAAACTTATATTTAGTAATTATACTTGTGTTGGATATGGAAATGACCATGCTACAAACAAATAGCTTTCAATCTCAAGGTAGCAGACAATAAAAACTCTTCTCTGTTGCAATAAAATGAAATGAACTTGGGCATGAAGGATGATAGCGTGCATCAATTTTCCATAGTCATTCTTCGCATGCACAGGAAATTAATAAAAAGAATCTGTCCTTTTAGGCCAATGGGTGTACCGTCTGACTCATTAATGAATATTTTATGTATACCACCAATTATTTGTCACCTCGAGCGGTAGTTATTTTCCATAAAGTCAGAAGTGACCAAAACGTACGCCACCATATTTTCTCGGATTCGTCAAATTAATGACCTCCGGCCTTTCATATCCAGGATTCGGGTATCTCATGCAACAACATCACACTCCTTGTGACTTGATTTTTTTTCTTTTCTAGAGAAACCTTCTTTAAATAGTGGTGCAACCCTTGTGACCAATTTTATGCCTTCAATAGGGTTCCTTTCTTGTGACGGACCAAGTTTCTTCGCTCAGAATTTTGACCTTCACCCGATGCCATGCGAAACTTCACTTTCTACTGCGGCAGACTAGCATTCTATGACCATAAATTTTGTCTCATATTTCTTTCTTTTATCTCGTTTATTTTTGTTTTCTTTTGTCTTCCTCTTTCTCTTTTCTCTTTTATTTTTTATTTTATTTTTATGTGACCAAGTCATAGCTATCATAATATGGTTTCAGTTGAATCCCATTGACCTATCCTCTAACCTTTGTCCCATCTAATTTGTGTAGTTTCATTTATCCTCCATCAGTGATCTCTTTGACAATGTACAGTCCTAACCAATGAGTTTTTAACTTCCCTGGGTGCTTGAAGAATTTGCTACCATACATAAGAACAAGACCTCTGACTTGAAACTACTTGTTCTTAATGTGTCTATCATGACATACCTTCTATCTTTGCTTTTCAACGTTTTGATGAAAACCCCACAATAAAATGTTCTTCTTCCAACTGTATTAGTTGAAGTAACATGTCTTCGACAACATCAACATCTATCATTTCTTCAATCGCATCAATTCTTAGACTCAGTAGAATGTACTCCATAGGAATGACAGCTTCTTTCCCATACACCAACCAAAATGGAGTCTAACCTTTCAACTTCTTACACATCATGCAATATGCCCATAATACTACAGAAATATTTTGGTCCTAGTCATCTCTTCGGGTATTAAAAACCTTTGTCAATGTGTTTTCCAAAATTTTGTTGAATTCTTCAACAACTCCATTTGCTTGAGGGTGATATGGCATTGTCCTTCTATGTCGGATCTGAAATTTTGACATTAGTTCTTCAATCAAATGATTAAAAAAATACGTACCTTGATCGTTGATTAAAATGTTTGGGCACCTGAATCTTGTCACAACATTTTCAAATAGAAACTTCGCAGTAGTACAATATTTTACTGGAGTTGCTTCGGCCCATGTGGTTATGTAATCATTCACAGTGATAATGTATAATGCTCTAGTGTGCTTCCCTTTCGAACTGATAGTTCCTACAAAATCAACGGCCCATTTATTAAATTCCTGCAATGCTATCTGTGGTACCAATGTAATTTCATCTCTTTGGGAAGGCTTTCCAGTCCTTTGGCGGACATCACGGTTATAACTATAATCTCAAGCGTTTGCATGTAAGGTGGGCTACCATAACCCTACTTCCAAAAACTTATGCATCATAGATTTTTTTGCATAGTGGCGTCCTGCGAAACCAGCATGTGCTTCATTCAATATCATCGAGCGCTCGTGCTCCAAAATCTAGTGCTGAAGTATCTCATCAGGACCAATCTTATTCAAGTGTCCAACGATCAATTGGAAATATGTAGCACGCACAACCAACGGCTTCTTCTGCGCAGTGGTAAATTCAACTAGTGTATAACCCGTACTTAAATATTGTATGGTATCTCGATATTGATCATCAGACATGGTGATCGCGAACAGTTGCACATTAGGAATATTATATTCCATACTAGTAGGTTCTTCTCCACTTTCGATCCTCGAAAATGGTCTGGCCACAAATTCAATTGACTAGGTTTAACAATTATCTCAATATCGAATTCTCAGAATAGTAGAAGTCATCAGCAAATATTCCCCACAACACTGACTTGTTGACCATTTATTTCAATGTAGAATGGTTGGTGTACATCTTGAAATGTCCTCCCAGTAAATAGTGTCTGAATTTCTGCAGCGCATATACCATCGCTAGCCCTTCTCTTTCCATCGTGGTATAATTATCCTCTATAGTTGATCATTTTTTCTACTAGAGAAGGCTATGGGATGATCACTAAATCCTTCACCAGGTTGCGTCAGTAACATGATGAGTGCAACAGATGATGCATCAACATGAACATGGAACTCTTTTTCCCAGTCTGGAAACGCAAGTATTGGCACGGTAGCCATCTTGTTCTTCAACTTGTCCTAAATTTCGTGAAATTCCAGTGTCCATTGAAACTTAATTTTTTTCAACAGTTTTTCCATCAGAGCAGCCACATCGACATATCCTTTGATAAACTTCATGTAGTATCTACTTTGTCCTAGTGTCTCTCTTAAATGTTTAACTGTAGTAGGTGGTGGTAGGTCCAGGATGATCACAATTTTGGATGGGTCAACCAAAATTCCATCATGACAGATCACATGGACCAATAGAGCTCCAAAAGGTGCGCAAAATATACATTTCTTCAAATTCATAGAAATTTGATACTGGAGAAAATGTTCCAACATCATTCTCAAGCTCTCTATATGGTCTTTTATGAGCCCAAATATTGTCCAATCATCTAAGTAGACTTCAAGAAATTTATGTATAAAATATTTAAAGGAAGCTACTACGATTCTAGAAAAAATAGCAGGCGCATTCTTAAGTCCAAACAGAATTACCGTATACTGGAAACATCCCCACTATGTCGTAAAGATAATCTTGTGTCAATCCTCCTCTGCAATCCTGATATGATGGTAACCAAAAAATACATAAGTGAAAGAGTACATATCTTTCCTTCTCACATTCTCGAGTACCTCATCTGTAAGTGGAGTCGGAAATGAATCATGTAAACAAGCATCATTCAACTTTCTTAGGTCGAAAAAAATTCTTACTTCACCTTAGGTTTTATTGTCATGTACTACGATTGGGATAATCCACTATGATTCCTCAATAGGTTCTATAACACCTGAATCTAGCATTCAATCTAATTCATCCTTAACATTTTCTTTGTATCGTGGATTCAATATATATGGTCGCTACTTGACCGATTTTTCGTTTGGCCTCAAAGGTATCTTCATTTCGCCGAGGTCACCAACTATTCATTTCATCTATAAAAATTTGGTAGGGAATAGATCCTGGAATTCATGTAACAAATCAGTGATCTTCACCACAGTCTCATCATCCCAATAATATCCAATATTGGAAAACTTTGGGTTTTCAGGATAGCCAATATTTACTTTCCTAATTTTAAGTGGACTTAGGAATTGGTTGTTGGAAATTCCAAATCCTTCCATTGCTAGCATACCTTCCAACTAAGGTAATTTTATGTTTTTTGGGTCATCATCATCCAGTTCTCCCATGACATTGTAAAATTCCATCTAATGGTGGATTGTCGAACTGCACTGATGGAAATTTGTAGCTGCGATAGGGATTTCCTCAAATATCTTCTCTTTCATTATCTGCAGTGCAACATCAATTGTTGGATTATCAGTTGCAAACTCAAATGTGTGTGTGAAGCTTGTAGCTAACTCTTCCCACTCGATAGTTCCTCGTCTCAACTCCACTGATGTGTATCAATTCCTTGGTACCATATCCAAGGTATGTATGAAGTGATTGACCTATTTTTGTCATGGATACTCTTTCCATGTTGTGGGACAATGATCAATATGTTCGACAGTAAATTTCAATTATGTGTACTTGTGATCAGTATAACTGATCTTTTCTCCAAATCTAATCTCCAGCAATCTTCTACATTGTGTCCATTAAAAGATAGATTGTTTATGTGTACCCCACAATCTAGTGGGTTTAGCTTTCAGCACAAAGTACAAGGTGGACAATCGTTGCAATTTTGTGAATTTTGCTTCAAATTCCTCCAGAAACGATGCAAGGTTAGGTAAACCTTTGTATGTAGGTAGCTCACTTGCCTCGGCTCCTACCCATCGCACAGATCTTGTAATTCTTCCTAATATTTTCATGGAAACTTCATGCTGTTGATTCTACCAATTTTCTAGTGCTCCACTGGAAACGGATGTACAAGAGCTAACACTCTACCAACTTAGATTTGCAGCTGTTATTGGATATATATAGTTGTCTCTTGAATACATGATATGATATAGTTGATCCAGGTAATTACCTTGGCCTTCATTGTTTAATGGCTCGATATATCTCTTCCCTTTGAGCGGATCAATTGATGTGATCACCCTTATCTTTGAATCTTCAAATACCAATATTCTTTTCTTAAAATTAATTATGGTAGGAAAATGTTAAGCTATAGACACTTGAGATGATCTAGATTTGAGATAACATTGTTTCTTATTAATGTGTTCAAAGATGCAATTTTTTGAGGGGGGGGATAAGGATATACAAGTAAATCATTCATGTTATTTTCAGGAATAAAATAATACCTTTTCAATTGTGAGATTGAATAACTTACATGATTGTGATATAGAATGGGTAAAATTCCATTTGCAAGTATATAGACTCATGTTTGTTGATATTCAAAAGGGTTTGAAAAAGAAATCATTATGTATCTTTAGTATTAGTTAACATTGAACAACGTTCATTAAAATTGTAATAATAACGTTTATTTACATTCATTTCCATTTATATGTTTTAGTCGGGTTTTCTAGATTACTTAGGGTTGAATATGACTTATTATGGTTAATGGCGATATATTAGTGAATAACATTATTAATTAGAAAAGTTGAGAGGTGATCATAATTGTTAAAAGGTCATTATTATATGAATTGATGGATTAATATTCATTGAAATGTATTAAAACTTTGTAATCAATATTTATAATAAACCATCCATATTTATTCATTGACATATAATAAATTTTTATATCATTTATATCTATTTATTTATTATTTTAAATTTAAAACCCACCAAATAAATATAAAATGATTAATTTGTATTTTAAATCAACTTTGAACATGAATCTAACTTTTACATCAATATTTATAACAAGAGCTACAAGGTGGAAATGTCCCCAACTTTGCAGATAGGTGTTTCTATAAGATGAAATGACAAAAAGCTATTAACAAATAAAATATCCTTTTGCGTAAGGGCACTAGAAATTGTCTAGCAACATCATTGAAACATCACCTTTCAAATCATATTACCTACTATGTTGCATGTATGCTTTTCTTCTAGGTTTTCCTTTCTTTATCTTTTTCATTAGAGAAATACCTCTTAGAAATGTGGGGGCCATTGCCAAAATGTAACACAAAAATAGCTATCAAAAACTTCAAATTCACCTAAATCCTTAAGCCAAGGTAGATGAGTTTAAACGACATGTAATCTTTAAGTTTAAGGACTTTACAATAAGTGATAAATGTTAACATACTAACTACAACAAAGACTTTTATGGTTCTTAGTCCTACATGAGTTATGTGTACATCATCATGTGGCTAATGTGCATAGGTTACGTGTCTCATATGTAAATGGCTAAAGTGTGTTTAGTCCAGGTAATGGATGATTTTGACGATTTTTCTAACCATTTTTATAGGATTGGAGGTGTTGGAATTGGACATATATCTTGCTAGCATTAGGATTGAACAATCCAAGTAGTGGAGTATTTGAGGACGATGAATCCATTTTTGCAATTAAAAACATAATTGAACAATAAAAAATAAAATATGGTTAAGAATTATATCATTTTCAACAATAATTTTTGTCATCTAATCATTAAATTATTATAAATCTATTAATTTATTGTAAATATTATAAATTTAGGTAAGTTTAAATTTATCCAAATAAAATAAAAGTAAAAAGTAAAACATTTTTGTCATTGAAAAAACTATATATCATCTATTCAAATAAGAAAATGGAAATCATTTGGTGGGTTGCACAGGTTTCCCATCTCAACTCTATTTACAAAAAATAATTTTGTTTCATGATTATCCATTTGTTATGATCCTCTAAATGCACTAGTATTCCACCTTTTTTTTACATGTTAGGTGGAATAAATTGACCAACAATATTTATTTTTTATGGATTCCTTAAAATATATAATTGTGTGTCCAATGAGCAACTACCATTCATTGTATTGGTTCAGTTGTTTTATATGCTATTATTTCGAAATGTTGAGATTGAGGAGTTTAAAAAATTGTGATTCTGACTATTGAATTGATCTAATTCCGCTCGAAAATATTGTAGAAAACTATAAATGAGAAATTTTTTGTTGAATATTTTATTGAATATTGTGTACACTGACCATGACTACCATTTACTACATTCATCGCCCCATATGCCATCAATGTGCAAGGTCGCACATGAAACATTTTCCCAGACACCCCATGTTGAGCTCTAAAACATTTGCCTTTAATGAGTGCCAATACTATGTTGTTCAATATAAATATTTCAGAGCATTAATTGACAACATTCCTGCAAGCATGTATACGTTCAAATACATTCATGGGGTGGTTGTTCATGTATTTGCATAATACTAAATTTGCACTTCGCATTGACCATAGCTAGCATGTGAAGCTCAGGAGTGTTGTTTCCAAAGTCACCCCTCTATACATCTACCATACCACATATGCCAATGATAATACTAATATGCAAATTTATATGAAAAATAAGTTCTTAAAAAATGAAAATTAAATCGAGATTGAAAATTAATTAAGAAACCCGGTAAAAGGGATTTATTTGATGGATTGCAATAGCCAAACAATCCCTCAACATTATTATATTGTTGGAGTTTCTTATCGATTGGATCATGATTCCTTACCTCAGGGGACATCCTTTGAATGCAATGGAGTATGCCTCCAATTACCCCTAAACCAACAATGAAGGACTCCCACTTTCTAGCTAATTGATTGTGTTTCTTTATAATGCATGTGTTCAAACACATTAGTTTTTTAATATTATATTTTTGAATTTATTATATTTGAATTTATTTCCTTTGAAGTTGTAGTGGCATATGTGAATCATGCTCAAAACCATAAATGCAAACCATCCAAATCCCCAATTGCTTTAGTTCATGTTGCACAGAGGGAGCCCTATGTGAAGCTCTGTTATCTATCGATTGCACCCTACCACTAGAAATGGAGTGAATGGAGGGATATTTAAACATAAAATCAGAGATATATCTAATAAAAAATGCATCCAGTTCAAGTTGAGTTGTCATGGCTAGCGCAAATTGTGGGCGTACAGGCTGGCTTAAATCACATATGTAACAGACTTGAAACCAACAAAACTACACAAATATTGGTTCTTTATACATATTCATTGTTAACCTACAATGAGGTGGAAATGCCACCACAGTTGCGAACAGTTATTGATATTTCTATAAGGGAGAAGTTATAGAAATATGATGCTTTTGTCACAAAACTATAACATGAAAGAAAATTCTTTTGCCACAAAATTACTTAGTCATCTAATCGATTTCATTACTTAGCGATTGAATACATTTCTCCATGTTTTGTGGGAATAAGTATTATTGAAAATAGATGAAAAACTTGTGCTAAGCATGCTTCTTCACGATCAAAGACCTAATTTGTTACATCTTAAGGAAATAACAAAGTTTCAATCTCAAATATGGCATGAAATCTTAATTATGGAGAGATATTGAGTCTCTCAATTACAAACTATAAATACTAATAAAATTCTCACTAAAATTTTCAAACAAACTAAACCATAAATCTCCATTGAATTTTATCAATGTAACTATTAATGTAAAAATTGATATTACTAGTGTTGTAATTGTGAAAAGGATAAATTGTCTCTTGATTACTACTATTGACCTATTAGTTGTGTTTAAAAAGCAACAAATGAAAAACCCAAGTTCAAAAATACAAGATCTTTAAAAATCAATCTACTTTAAATAAATCTAGATTTTTTTTTTTTAATTTTAACTTGTCTTACATACTAATCAATTTCAAATTTATTTATAAAGAGAAAATAAAGAAAAACTAAACCCTACTAAAAATCATTACATAAATTAAAAAAATACTTGAATTACACATAGTAAGGTGTTGAATTTAGTCCCTAATATCCATACTCATTGGGGTGTTGAATTTAGTCCCTATCCTCCATACTCATTGGGTTTCATATGAGAGTAAGTCAAAATGATAAACCATAATGGTTCTAATATATCAAGATGATTCTGGATTGATGAGTGAAAAATTATAATTTTGGACCTCAAAGGATAAATGAACGAATGAGAAGGATTGAGTTCAATTCAAATTTAGGAATTACAATGATGTCATTTTTAATTATACGTATATTGTAACATAGGGTTGCATTTACAATTGTAACTCCGGTCAACAAAAAGTTATTAAATTTCTACTCTCGATCAAAAAAACTACAGCGCCATCTTATATCGCAAACTAGGGTTGCATTTACAATAGTAACTCCAGTCAAAACAATTTATTATTCTTATACTCCTGATAAAAAAAAACCACATCGGTATCAAATATGGACTAACTCGACCAATTATATAGCAGAGAGGGGGTTAGTTCCCCTTGCGCTATTAAAGAGAGAGAGAGGAAAGAGGGTTTTCCTAGTGGGTGCATGGAATGAATCTGTCTTAGAGAGGGTCTGTAGTAGGGCTTTCGCCCTTGCTACAGGCAGGAACGGCTCCCTTCCGTCTATAGGAAGGAAGGGTAGGGTTCCTATGAGAATGGAAATAAAAACAGACAGAAAATGAAATCAAACAGAACCCCTGCAAACAAGGTTAGAGCTAAGCTCCACAACCCTGCATCAAATTCTTAGAGAACAAAAGGACCTTCAAGCAATCAATGGAAACCTGCAATAAAATGTTAAACAACAAGACTGCAAAAAAATAATGTCATGAAACTACAATATAACAAAGAAAAAAAAGAAAGAGACAAGTATACCTTCTCTGGTTGGAATGGGCCACCATGCCCTAGCTTGGGAGAGCACCTCTCAATGGATGGGGAACTATGGCTCAATGGAGGAATGGAGGAGAGGGAGGGTGAATGACTTGAGAGGCAAAGGGTCTCATGGAACTCACACAGGAAACATAATGATAGGGAGAGGAGGAGTGTTTTGAGAGTGACCCCCACCCCTCTATTTATACTTTTTTCTCAAGATTTTTAGGGTTATAATCCCCTAGTTGGGGCTTTGGCCCCTTTCACCCAATCTTTAGCTCTTTTGGGGGTTTTAAGCTCCTTTGAGGGGATTTAGCCCCTTTTTGGAGGTTTTAACCCCTGTGAGAGCTATTTTGGCTCTTTTTAGGGGTTTTTAAGCCCTTTTTCATATTTTTAAGCATGTTTTAGGGTGCGGGGGTCAAATGAGGGTCATGCATGGATGTCCTTACGTGGTGTAGGTCATATAGAGCTTACTGAGGGATTTTTTGAGTTAACAAATTGCCCCCTGATGTGTGAGAGCAAGATCTCATTGTATGGCCGATGGACATCATAGGATTTTCTGGGGAGAGGTGGTGCCTCCTCGGCTAGGGCATGGTGGATTTTTGTTTTTGTATTAATATGGTTCCCATCAATGGGTGAGATACAAATAATATGTGACATGTATATGGACGAGGCGGGCATCCCCATGCTTGTAACGATGTCAAAAGAATAATGTGATCTAAGCTCTATAATACAAGAGCCGATCATGTACAACTATTGTTACAATAGTGGTTGCCTCAATGAGAGGCTGAATACAATACTAATCTGAAGAACTGCTATATTGGACCCATGGCATTGTCATGGAATGCTATATCTTCATGACTGACGGTCTACTAGATCTAGAATGGTACATAGTTTACTAACGGAGAGTCAGAGTCTTTGTGGTACAAGTATGTTGCATCAATCACAAATCTATATAGAAGCACTGTTGGGGCTTCTGAACACTGTCTCCAACGCAACCCAAAAATCAAAAGGGACATGAACCTGTTGGGGTCTCTCAAATAGACTCATCAATGTGCTAGAGTCAGGTGACATCCGGGATTTTCAACCAAATATTGCATGGACTAATACCCTATACGAATCTCAAATGTGCAATGATGTAGCTAGAGTCGAGCACGTGAGAAACAACCATCTCGAGAGGCACTAAGGAATCCTCTCAAGTGGTCCAAGGAACTCATCAATGAGGTTAATGAAACTAGGATACAGGGACCTCTGGATCTATCCTCTGGAATACATGTGTTGTCGTCAACCGAGGGAAACCTACCCCTGGTCAAGGAAATGGTGTTTTCTTGACCAGAAGCGCAAGGGAGATAACCGAAAGATGTGAGACAATATGAGGACTGACCCACTAAATGGGGGGGGGAGGGAAGGAGTTGAACAGGGGCAGAGGGAGTGTAGTGGACTCAAACTTCCTTTGTTTAGAGTATGACAGCGGGGAGGACCAGGCAGCAAATGAAACTGACTCATGGGAAAGGGATCATAGTTGTAATACCGGGAATGTAACTGCAAATGGGAAATACTTGGGGGAGGTAGACACTTTTGGTATTGATGGGATCCAAGGAAGACACATTGCATAGTACTCTGAACAAAGGCGACCCAAAGTGGGAATGCTGCTAAACTGTTATCTATGGGGTGGTGTCTAGAGACACCGTTTTGGTACGATCTCATGGATTTTTGGCGAGGTCGAGAAAGTAAATGCTCGATGGTGATTTAATTTTTAGAGAGTATGAAAGCATGAAGAATACTCTAGTGGGGGCTCTTTTTCATTGGTAGTCTCATGTTCCCAAAAAAGGATAAAAGTATACACAGGAGAGATCGCCCATCCTTTAGGGGATGGGAGACTTATTTACCATTGGTAGTCCAGTCCGGCCAAAAAAGGTTAAACCTATACTAACTGGACGGTCATTCAGATACTTTTATGAGCATGAACGAAACCAAGTTTGCTCGGCAATATTTTCTTGATGAGAAGGCTGGAAAAGAGCTCAATGAAAACCCATGGTGAGATTTTTCATAAAGTTCGGCCCCTCTGCCCGAGAAAGCATAAAAAGATGCAGATGGGAACAGTCTTGGCTTGAATGTGCCAAGGTGGTCCTTTTCATTTGATGGTCTACATGGTCCGCAAAAGGAGATAAACGAGACGACGTAGATGCCCATTCCTGTACTTTACGAGTGGGAAAGGAAGCAGATGCACTCGGTAATATTTTCATTCTTTTAGGAGTCAGAAAAGAGCTTAAAAGAAACTCCAATATGGTCAACCGATCGAGAAGGCACTAGTGGTGCCCCTATGTTGGGACAATGGACAGTGGTCCAAAGTTCATCCATGCAGTATGGATGGAGTAGGTGGCTCTTTAACATACCAATACATGCATGGGATAGATCGTAACAGAGGCACGTGAGTCGGTGCGGTAGAGGCACGCAAACCAAGGTGGCTCTCGGACAAAGGTCAGGAGAGTCGTGTGTGATTTGTGGTGGAGGGACTTGACTACATGTGATGTGAGTGCAAATCCGGAGGCAGTTATATGCCAAATGCATGCAAAGGAAATGATTTGTCCTCCGAACGATGGTCTGGAAACCTGCATAAGGTGCGGTGGGTGGAATAGACAACTATATGTTAAAATGAAATGACATTCCATCCGGGCGGTGGCCCGAGAACCCGCATGAGTGGTGGAAGGAAAGTGTGATGCAAGTACAGGTCTGAAGACACTTGTATCACAATGTGGTAAGTAAACTGAGGTAACTTCTGGGAAGTGTTCCCAAAAGTTACTTGTTAAACATGAGACAATGGTCTCATTAGAAGAAAAAAGACGAAAATTTGAGCCCGGAGGTGTGAGGGGTGTCTCAAACAAACTCTAGGTGACTCTGAATTAGCATCTAATGGTGCTGCCCCTAAATGGAGGTCTCTGATTTGTGGTTAAAAACATTGTAAAACAAAAAAGGAAAATCAAGCGACTCATTAGTGATGTTAAGCGTAAAATCTCTTGAGGTAGAGCCCATTGCGGGGATTCTCCAATAGTTTTCCATCAAGGTCAATAAGGGTGTATGCCCCTTTTCCGAGGCAACGGTGGATGATGTATGGGCCGTACCACATTGACTCGAACTTTCCTTTTCACAACTTGTCATTGGGTTGGTCATAGACCAGAACCATATCTCCTTCGCTAAAGGTGCGAGAGTGGACATGGGAGTCATAATGGGCCTTTGACCGTATTTTTGTTGCTTCGATGGCTTTGAGGGCAGCTTGGCGGTCTTCTATGGTTTGCTCAAGTTGGAGGAGTCGCTCTTCAAAAGGCGAAGTATCGGGGAGGATTTCTACCACAAGGCAGAGGGACAGGATCTGGAACTACAGGGAGTACTAATTCAATGCCATGTACTAGGTGGAAAGGGGTGAAACCAGTTGCGGTTTTTGTGGACGTGCAATAATCCCATAGGGTGGAGAACAACATGTGATGCCAGTTGGTTTTATGGTTTCCTACCATCCTTTGGAGCATTGTTTTGATAATTTTTTTGACTGCTTCAACTTGGTTGTTTCCCTGGGGGCAGTAGGAAGATGAATACTGGTGTTCGAATTTCAACATGGTTGAAAACTCGGTCCAAACAGCATCTTCAAAGTGTTTACCATGGTCTCAGACCAACTATTTAGGAACACCAAATCATGAAATAACATGGTTGAAGAAGAAGCGTGCCGCCATTTCGCTTTTGCAATCAAATGTGGGCATGGCCTCGGCCCACTTAGTGAAGTAATCAACTGTCATAATGATGTATTTATGATCGTTTGCCGAGGCAGGGTTGATTTCCATGAAGTTGATTGCCCATTTGCAGAAGGGACCGACTGTGACTATGGGGTGTAATGGTGCAAGGGGGGTTCTTACCATTGGGGAAAAGAGCTGACAATTACGATAGTGTTTGACTGCCTCTATGAAATCAATGAAAATGGAATACCAGAAGTAGCCGCCACATAGAATCTTCTGGGCGGTTGCTAGACCTGAAAGGTGGCCACCACAGGCTCCACTATGATAGTCGTTGAGGATGGTCTCAGCCTCGTCACGGGTGAGGCAATGACATAGGATGGTATCAATGCCTCGACAATACAGAACATCTCCAATCAACAGGTGGTGAATGGATTGATGTCGGATGTGTCACCTATCCTCACGGTTTAAGTGTGCTACAAACTTCTATGTTCGTAAATATAGAAGGATGTCCCCATACCATGGGTCCTCCATGGATATGACGAATAGGAAATCATCAGGGAGGTCATCCTTGGGTGGTGGTGATGTGGTTAATGGGGGCATATCTGTCATGAGAGCGACCAGTGCAAGTGCCTTTGTGCTTTTTGGGGAAACGAATTCTAAGTCGAATTCTTTGAGGATGACTACCCACTAAGCAGCGCGACCTTGTAGAAGGCGACAGCTTAAGACAGTACCGCATTAGGTTGGAATTAGCCACTACATGGGTGTGGTTTGCAATGATGTAGTGGCACAACTTCTGAGCCGAGAAGACGATGGCGAGGGCCAATTTCTCCTCAGGTGAATATTGTAGCGGGGGACCTGTCAGCCTTTGACTGACGTAATAAATCATGTGCTCATGGCAAGCATCGTCTTCCTATACCAAGACTCCAGCAATGGCATTTTCTGAGGCCGACACATAGAGAATGAAGTCTTGGGTGAATTCTGGTGCTGAGAGTAATGATGCAGAAGCCAAGGCTTGCTTGAATGCATCAAACGATTCCTGTGCTTGTTGATCCCAAACAAAGGGGAATTTTGTGCGAAGCAGGCGAATGAATCTGTGGGATTTTGTTTCATTCTCTGGTACAAAGTGGTGAAGGAACTTGGCCTTGCCTTGGAGGCTCTATAATTGGTGCTGAGTTTTTGGTGAAGGGAGATCAAGGATAGCCTAAAATTTGAGGGGTTCTACCGTTATCCCTTTGTGAGATATGATGAACCCGAGTAGACAACCTGCTGGGACACAAAAAACGTACTTTAGGGGATTTAGGCGAATTTTGTACTTGCGGCATCGTAAAAAGACTTGCCGCAAGTCGTCTATATGTTGTGCTCCTTTTGGTGATCGAGCGGTAAGGTCGTCCAGGTAGACCAATATGATATGGATTAAATCATGGAAACAATATGTCATGGCACGCTAGAAGGTGGCTCCATCGTTCTTTAGACCAAAGGGCATTACTCGATAGGCAAATGTGCCCCACGAGGTTGTGAATGCAGTCTTGTAATGATCTTCTTTCCGGATTTGGATTTGGTTATATCTGGAAAATCCATCCATGATGGAAAAGACCTCATGTTTGGAGCATGCATCGATAATCTGATCGATCAAGGGTGTTGGGAAGTTGTCTTTGGGACATGCCCCATTTAGATCATGGAAGTTTGTGCAAACACGGATGGTACCCTATTTTTTATTCATGGGAACATGATTAGAAACCAAATTGGTGTATGCAATGGGGTAAATGAAGCCGACTGTGTGTAGCTTCTCGATTTCAACTTTGACCGCGACAGCATTGGAGGGGTGGATGGGCCATTGCTTTTGGCGCACGAGAGCCGCATCAGGCCATGTTTCAATGTGGTGTTCCACAATGGATGGATCCAATCCGAGCATTTCAGTGTAGGACCAAGAAAAGATGTTGCAGAATTCTTGGAAGAGAGCTTTGTAGGCAGCAACTTCTTCTGGGGAGCAGGATGCCCCCAGCATGATTTCTTCAACAACCTCAAGATTGTTTGAGATGCTGATTTTGATGGTTGGTGACATGTTGGCCATGTTCCCTTCTTCGAAGGTGTCTGGTGCTGGAATGGGATTTTTGAACCAGTCGACTTTCCCATGAATGAAATATTTGGTTTCCACGAAAAACTGGTCAAAATGCGACACAAGTTCTTCGGGGAGGAAGAACGAGCAATGGTGCATGTCGTCCCATGGGTATTTCGGGGCGGTTAAGGCTTCAATTATCTCCTCGTCGTTGCGAAAGAAACGAAGAGACAGGTCTGATGGATAGTTGGTGATGGTGGATACAAGAGGTTCTGTAGAACTGAACATCATGTAAATGGACATGGTGTCTGAAGAAGGAGGTGGGGGTGAACTTCTTCGATCAGAGTGATCTTAGATTCAAGGGAATGTTGTCAAAGGGTGGCTAGAGCCATTTAGAACTTGGACAAGTCTTGGAAATGGTGAGAATAGTGTCCATACAATCTGTAGAGGGTACAAGCATGGTTTGTTCTTAATGATTTGTTTCTCACTATTGGCCCGCTTGGGAGTTCAACCACAAGGAGATTTTTCGTTGTATCCATGGCATCCAAATGCACGCATATTATGGGAATCTCAGGGCAGTTTTGAGTTGGATGGCCATGTTCTTCACAGACGGCACAAGGTGGGATTTGTTAAGGTTCAATGGTATATTTCATGTTTTTTCCCCTGGCCCTCTTTAGGTGGGTCGGTGCAGGTGCGGGTGTGGTGGTTGGTTTTTTTGGGCTAGGTGGAGGATGAGATTCGATCACAATGGGTTGCACAGGGGTTAAGACTACCTGGGGCATTGGCGGTTGGGTAGGTGGATCAAGGTACCACACGGGAATCCCTAATGTGAAATTGGGTAAGTTTAAGGTAGCCATTACTGGCTTACTCATGACATCGGGCAGGGGAAAGAGGAAGGGAATTGTGTGGACTAGAGAGGAGCCCAAATAACTCCCTGATGGTTGCATGTGGGGGTGAGGTTGTGGTCGTGGCTGCACGTAATGCTGTGGCTACGGATGATGTTGCAACTGTTGTTGATGTTGTGGTTGCGGTTGGGGATGTGGTTGCAGTTGTTGTTTGGGTGCAGTGGTGATGCATGAGAGCATGCACAAATATGCAATCTCATTTGGTGTCAGTGGTGGTGACACTAAGGGGAAAGAATTTGTCATTGTGGTATCAACAAACAACCCAATACCCACATTCAACAATGGGGAGGCCGGTATGTTGTCAACCATGGTGTTGACCGTAGGGATAACATTGGCGGGTGCGATTAGCCCTTGCGGATCAATGGCATTGATTGTTGGGATAACATTGGTGGGTGTCGTTATCCCTTGTGGATCGTGATAATTCAGTTGGTCAACCGTCACGATTTTCCCTTTGTGAGGGAACATCATGAGGCAGAAAATAGTTGATGCTACGGCTCTCATGGCATACATATAACTTCTTTTGAGGAGAAGGTTATAGTCCAACTGAGCATTGACAACCTCTATGTCAATCAGTATTGTTTTCATGTCCAATGTGATGGGGACATGAGGGAGGATTCCTTGGGCTTTAGTGGGGTGGCCATCATAAGCCCGCAGGGTAGTAGAGGATGGTTACAGAATTGGGGATCCAAGCTTCTTCCATACTAGGGTAGACATAATGCACGTGGATACCCCCTTGTCCACTACGCACCGGTGCACAACCAAATTCCGGATAGACACCGGGATTTGGAAGGCAATGGTTGATGGCATCCACAATTCTCCATTATCCATGTCAAATGTGATCAACTTGGAATCGGAGGGGTCTATAGCACTGAGGGTGGCTAGTAAGGCCTTTCATTGCGTTGGGCAAGTTTTGAGTACCTCGAGAGCAGACATGGTCGTAGGTGTTTGGGCCAAATAATCCACAATGTTGTAGCTTACAGCAGCTCTAGCCGTGATGTTGTTGGCAACCCATCGTATGGGGGGGCACAGAGGAAAAGGGGCTAGTTGAAGAGGTGCATTGGATTTTTTCGGTGTAGATGATGCCGATGTGTCAGTAGGTTCAGTGTTCGTTCTGTACTAATTTCGTCTAGTCTGTAAATTAACCTCTTCAGTTGTCATGGCTAGCAGGTGGTGAACACCTATTTCTGTTGTCGGAGGTTCTCTCGGGGCTTTGGGATTGGGTTGGGGAGTGGGTGTAGTTGCTACTAGTCCTTGGACTGGTAATGGGTTTTGGAGGGCCATGGGTGGAGGCCCTGGTGGTGCTGGGTTGGGTTGAGCTTAGGCTGCCGTATTGGTAGCATGTTGAACCTCATTGTGAATGGCTTTCTTGGCGTGACCCATGAAGGGGAATTCGTGTGTATAGTGTTCGTAGACCTCACACAACTTGGATGGCTGGTTTGTGTGCAACGGAGTGCTGCATCTAGGTGCGTTTGGTTCCTGAGGATTTTGGGCTTGCCGGTTTGCCTCGGCATTGTTGGGAGGGTTTGGTTGTTGATCGCCTCCCTGTGGTTGATTATTGCCTTGGTTCCAGGCTCGATTATTTCTGGCCTGCCCTTGTTGGTTATTGGGGGTTGGATGGTTAGGATGGTTTTGCTCTACAAACACCTATCCTAAAGGTGCTAGCGGAGCAGGGGTGAGGGCTTGAACAAATTGCACTGGTGGTGCATAGTAAACTTGGGTGGGTACAGGTGCCACAAATGTGGGCATTTGTCCCGCATATTGTTGTGCCAGCCAAGCTAGTGCATGGGCCTACTATGGTGGCGCAGGTTGTGTGAGATAGTTGACGCCAGCTCTAGGAGAATGCAACTAATACCAATAAAATAGTGATACCTCTATTATTTCCCCAATTCCATAGGATTCTTACTTCTTATTTGTTTGGGAAAGTTGCACCTCTCTCTTGGGGGGAATGAAGAAATAAAGGGAAAAGAAGGGAAAGAAAAGGGGAGGCCCGCCCCCCCTTATTCCCAACATGCTATCATGTGCCCATAAGAAGTTGTAGCTCCGGACTGGGACATCATTCTTGCATAGTCTGGAGTTTGGTTTTGGTAGGCAACACTGGGGGTGTTGCTTGGTTGCAGTGGTATTGCAGGTGGTGTTGGACGGTGTTGTGGTTGGTGGGAGACAGAACCTATGATGCAATCTACAGCATGGGATTCCCTGATGCATCTGGGTAGGAGGCGCCTGCATAGAGAGCGTCTGGAATGACAGTGTAAAGGTATCCAGACTGTGCATAGATCAGATCAAACTACTAGGCTTTCAATATGGCCTCCTCTTCAGATTGGGGACATTCAGATGCGATGTCCTTTGCTATAGGTGGTAGCAAAGTTTTTAGGAACCAATCCAGGAAGATCATGTCATGAAGTTGAATCTTGCACAAACTACGGTATCGCCGCCACTCATGGATGTGGTCAGTTATGTGGGTCGTAGTATTCTGGTGGCAAGATAGCAAGATCTCCACCCCTTCGTCGTATCTAATGGGGAGTTGGAAATACTGCAGGAACATGAAATCCAAGGAGTTGAAATCTGGGTAATTGGCTTGTGGTAGCTCAATGTACCACTTGGATGTAGCACTTGTGAGGGTGCGTTGGAACAGTCTAGGTCTGATTGAATCATCTACGATGCTATTTGATGAGCACCATAGGTGAAACATCATGATATGGTTTTGGGGGCACTCCCCTACCTTCCCTTCAAAATTGGGAATGTCTGAAGGGAGTTTGGTTGGCATGGGAGGCCAAAATGTTTGATGGCGAATAGGGTCATTTGTTAACTGAGCCAAGTCAGGTAGGTTGAGGTGTACCATGAAAGGAATTTTTGACCCAAGTTTGATGTGAGATGGGGCAGCAATGGTGGTAGGGTTTGTAGGGACATGATGCACCTACATAACTAGGGTTACTTGTGGCACCATTGTGGATGGGCCACTGCCCCCAAGTGTGGTAAACGAAACTGTGTGAGTGGAAGGGCCACTACCCCCATGTGTGACAAAAGGGCCAATGTAGGTGGAAGGGCCATGTT
>LPNX010001010.1:197407-248117 GCA_001517045.1 Pseudotsuga menziesii | reverse complement strand
TCTAATTATCAAGATCCCTTCAATTTTCTAGATCTTAGTTTCATTGTGCACATAAAGTTCAAATTCAAGAGATCTAGCTAAAATTGCCTTAGTTTTGCAAGCAGTTTATTGAAAAATTCATAGCTTGCTGTTAAGGTAGTTTCATTTGCTGTTCAATAATTTCAATATTCTGAAATATCAGTGCTGTTAATTGGCTGCACAAACAGCAGGCCAAGATCCCAAGGAAAGCTTGCTTTCCTTGGTTCCATTTTCATTGGTTTAACTAGTTCAATTTCATTAATTTTTTGAGATAAAGTAGGCTGACCCAAAGGCACTCTTAAAGTGCTTTGGGGCATTTTTTATTCTAATTCATTTGCTGTCATTTAGCAGGTCTGACAGAGGAGAAAAGAAGCTGCTGTCCAAAGTGGCTGTTGGAGCGCTCAAATCCCCCCAGGGGGCTCTCTTTTGTCACATAATTTGTAATTGTCTTGCATAAACTGTAATATCTTGGTTTCATCCTGTATAAGGACCAAGAAAGCTCTGTCTTAACAGTGCTTTGATATTTTAATCTCTATAATAAAATCATCCTTTGAATAGGCTCTTTCGAGCCCATTCCCCATCCCCCCTGGGGGGATTCACGTCGGTGCCTTTTTTGTCTTTTCTGCTTATTTCCTTTTACTAGAATTTATCTGATTGATAAGGTAGTATATTTGATCTTGTTTTTTAATTCCATATTCCATATCTCATTTGCAAAAGTAATCATAATACTTACCCCACGATTTCCCGAGTGACCCGCAAGGGGAAAGAGATTCGTGGTAGGATTAATCAGAAAACCGCTTTTGTGTAGTTGTGTTATTTTCTCATCTTTTGTTTATCAGCATCTTAAAATTAACCCCTCCTTTATTCCCCGATTGAGATCCACTTGGATCGAAAGAGGTTCTTGGAGGCTTTTCTTTTTAAGCAAGAACACTCCTTTAAAACTTATTAAAATTTACAAGACTCCAGTGTGTATGCTCTGCACTTGGCTGCGGTTCGTTCGATCAGTCAAGCTGTATCAAAAGCATTTGGGTGACTAGCATAATTAGGACTCACCTTCCCCAATTAACAAACCATCAGGTGAAAATACAACACCTCAATCAAACCTTTACGGTGGAAAAATACCCAAAGGAAGCGGGAACCTACTGAAAAGTGACCTCGGGGCGCCGATCTCTGTCACACCCTAACAGGTGCGTTATGAACACAGCCCCAGAGACTCCATTTCAGCCCACATATTCCTTGCGGGTAGCCGTATAGGCTTTGTTTTGGACATACTCCAAGTACTCTCGGGTATCTCTGGAGTCCCCCTTAAGCCTAACTTAAACAACTCATACTCCAATTTTAACTTAAAACGTACCAAGATGCAATCGCAAAACATTTATTCCAGACACATGCAAGCACACTGATCTTTTTTGACTCCATTATTAAGGCACTGGTCTTTTCTGCTTCATATTTATATTGTGTATCAACTTTGTGCTTTCCTGTGTATCTTCGTATCTTGTCATCTTGATTTTTTATAGTTAAAATATTCAAACTCCTAAATAACTGATTCAGTACAACATCATTACACTAAGAAATCATCCTTTGTAACTTAATAGGGTCTACCCCCCTTGGCTTCGTTAGGAGTTGAACCTAAACGGAGGAGTCAAGAACAAGGTGACAGCCTTGACTCGAGACTTGCCCCCAAGGACACACCGAGTGGCTTGAAGATTTCTGCCACGTGATCCAGGTGTGTGAAAAGGCGGCAACAGGCCACTCCCCCAGGCATGCCAAGTGGGACAGTGTGGGTGGAAGGGACACTGCCCCCATGTGTTACAGGTGGGACAACTTGACTGGTCAATTTGGGTGGTGGTAGCTGTCTTATGACTGTTTTCATGACCGTGTTGGGGCCACCAATAGGGGTGTTGGTGGTGGTGTGGGGTGTGGACATGGCTCAACTGCCAATCACTAAGCCGAAAAATGTATCCGAATTTGCACCATCCATGGGGCTAGATGGTGCAGCATGTAAGTCTGGCTCAGATTGGTATGATTCTAAGTCTGAATCAAAGGTTGTGTAGCCTTTTGATGGTGTAGAGGGTCGTCGAGAATGGTCTTGACAGTGTTGGTTCAAGGACCCAAACTGTGGTGGATCTCCTCTAAGGCGTGAGGAAGTACGTGGGGGATCAAATGTTTCTGATTTGTATGTCAAGTGGTGAAATATGGTAATGACTTTTGTACCCTGGTTTTAATGTCTTCCTATTGGCTTTCAGGTGGTCACTCGGCCACCAAGACTGCTAGGAGACAGCGCTTGGCTTTTTCCTCACGGGAGTGCTAGTCAATCAGTGGGGGTAGTTGCTTGTTTCGCTTGGCAATTCCTCTCAGCGGCCAGCTACTTTGGGGTTCTCGTGGTACTCCTCATAATGAGTTTTTGGGCTGATCCCAAGTACTTCCCATGGTTAAGGAAATCAGGGACTTGTGTCCTCAAAGACTGCAAGTGTTTGACTTAATGTAAATTATAAATTTTAATGGCTAGCTCAGCGTCATGAAATGGGTTTGTTTGTTTTATGTGGTATGGTTTGTGTGCATGTCCTTTGTCTTTTGTTATACTTAGTGGCTTCTTGAATGGTTTATGAATATTCTACAGAGTTCAGAACATTGTTGATGAAAGAAATAAAGAATAAACAGAAATTTTAACATGTACCATATCTGAATCTGAACTATGATCTCCTGACTAGGTGATTGCCTTACACCTGTATTTCTCTTCAACCAGGAAAGGGTGCTGGGATCTCAACAAAATGGGACTAATCCCATTCGTAGATCCTCAGGTCACCCTCTGGGTGCAAGGTCAGTCAACAGGGAGGACGCAAACATCGTTAGGTCCCCTGGGCCTACCACCCCCTCTACCTTCCAAGTCACTCGTTTTTAGTGGTTTGGAAAAATGACAGGTAAAGTGCCTATTACTATATGAGCTTCACCCTTCGTCTTATCCCAGAATACCCCGAAGAGTGATGACTGGGTAGAGGAGGAAGTGCTATGCAAGATTTAATTTCAAATTAAGAACTGAAACCTATATTGATTTTTTTATTCAAGCTTAACCAGATTCATTAACCAATTAACCATTTGATTTAACAGTGATTTACATAGGATGCAATGAAATAAATAGATACTGAAATGAAATAAACATAGATTTGTTAGTGCGGCTGAGCCGCACTAACAGTCCCAATAACTTTTAAAAATCCGAATTTGAGAGACAGATCGCTCTTTTAGGGGGAAATGTGGCGAGGGGTCGCCAAATTTTCCCCAAATCAGGGGAGGGGGTCGCTTTGAAACTGCAAACAGAAGCGATCTGGTTTCTGGGGTGAAGTCGCACCTTTCAGGCCTAAATGAGTGACCTGGTCGCACCTTTCATCCCGATAAGAGCAATGTGGTTCGAAAGATGGAAAAAAAATTCCTGAGCCATGACAGGCCGACAGTAACCTGTATTGTGGCCAAATGGGCTCGGCTTGGCCTTAAGGAGGCTCAGCTGTAACTAAAAATGCAGGAAAAGATAGATCTAAACTAGATTGAGCAGAAAATTAAACTAGGGCAAATAAAACTGAAATACAAAAATTAAACCCAGAGATCTTGTGGGATCGACCTGGTATGGTCACCAAATCTGTAGTAGGGCTTTCGCCCTTGCTACAGGCAGGAACGACTCCCTTCCATCTATAGGATGGAAGGGTAGGGCTCCTGTGAGAATGGAAATAAAAATAGATAGAAAATGAAATAAAACAGAACCCCTACAAACAAGGTTAGGGCTAAGCTCCACAACCCTGCATCAAACTATTAGAGAGCAAAAGGACTTGCAAGCAATCAATAGAAACCTGCAATAAAATGTTAAACAACAAGCCTACAAACAAATAATGTCAGAAAAATACAATATAACAAAACAAAAATAAAAAGAGACAAGTATACCTTCTCTGGTTGGAAAGGGCCACCATGCCCTAGCTTGGGAGAGCACCTCTCAATGGATGGGGAACTATGGCTCAATGGAGGAATGGAGGAGAGGGAGGGTAAATGACTTGAGAGGAAAAGGGTCTCAAGGCACTCACACGGGTAGCATAACGATAGGGAGAGGAGGAGTGTTTTGAGAGTGACCCCCACCCCTCTATTTATACTTTTTCTTAATATTTTTAGGGTTTTAAGCTCCTAGTTGGGGCTTTAGCCCCTTTTTGGGCTTTTAGCCCCTTTCGCCCAATATTTAGCTCCTTTGGGGTTTTAAGCTCCTTTGAGGGGGGCTTTATCCCCTTTTGGAGGTTTTATCCCCTATGAGAGCTATTTTGGCTATTTTTAGGGGGTTTTAAGCCCTTTTCATATTTTTAAGCCTTTTTGAGGGTGTGGGGGTCAAATGAGGGTCGTGCATGGAATTCCTTTAGGTGGTGTAGGTCATATAGAGCTTATTGAGGGATTTTTTGGGTTAACAGGTTCATCTCAATTACTTCAAGGTGCAAATTTTTCCATACTTGGTAGCCCAGTACATGCAGCCAGAGTTACCTTGATTCTCGGCGGCCATGAACCAATAAACCAAAAACTCAGTTACAACCGGTCATATATCCCTTGAATTATTATGGGTCTATATTTGCATGTGTATTCCATTCAAACCCAACAGGAAACCTTTTGATTAGATACCCGAGCAGTTATACAATTTTAAAAAAAGCAGTTTTTTTATTAAGTTTGGAGTAGTTACATAACTAAAATAGACAAAACTAGTTTCATTCAATTAAAAAATATACCGAATACAGTGAGGCCATGCTTGAGAAACTAGACATAATCATAATATGTTGTCTCTCCAATTCTTTAGTGACTTGGTAAAAATTGATACTGGATTCTAGATTTTCCTCCATAAGCATCATTTTATCTTTCTCGTTGACACATTTTTCCAAGAGGTGATTCAAGGACTTGAGTAAGATCTGGAAGTTGGAGTTAGCATATTTCTTAGTTTGATTCACTAAAAATATTGACTTACGAATTCACAATTATAAATTTCTTGTAGTTGTTCAAAATTTGATTGACCCGTTCATACTCAAGACAGTGAGAATTATTGCACTCAAGGCTGGGTGAGAGTGATTTCTCGAGAAAAGGTCTAAGATATCAACTTCTATAATATCTAGAAATATTTACATGTACATAGAGGTGGCTTATTAAAATAATCAATCAGTACTTCACTTCTTTCACCAAGCATCTAGCATTGGATTTAGTCAATATTGTTCACTTTATGCAACGATTGATAAACATTCTCCATGACCGCTAAGCATTCGGTTAAATTCAACAAATGTATATGCGCGTGGCTTACTAAAATCATCTACCAAAGATTCATGTCTAGCATTGGTCATGAAAAATAGAATCTATTAGATATGGACTATTCAACCTCCCATTGTCATACATTCCTCGAGTTCTGTCACATCCCTTGTAGCTCAACTCAGCCATCGTTGGATGAAATTGTGATGGAAATATAGCCCTAGTTACCCAATTTTCCTTTAAAAGGCAGAGAGTGAGGATATTGCACTAGTATAGAACGCATGGCTGAAGACAGTTCCAAAACAAGTACCTCTAATAGTGGATGCAAATGTATGAATGTAAATGCTACACCAACTACAATTGACGGCCTCAGAAAATGCTATGGTATTGCCACTAGATTATTTATCATTAGTTCATGGCAGGCCATAGACAAGTTTCAAGGAACTTCTGCACATTTGAATGTCAAGTTAAAAGTCAAGGACAGGTCAAACCTACAAGTAACAAGGATTTAGCTTCTCATTTAACACTCATAACATATTACTCCAATAACGCAATTAAAACACAGGCATGAGATAAACCAAAATTTGACTGCAATTAATTCCATTTTCACAGTCTCAAAGACAGCATAGACACCTCCACTGCAACAAGAATATTTTGTGGCATGACTAACCTTAACTCCTCCACTGCAAAAAGAATATGACGTGACATGACTGACCTTAACTTTCCCAACAACCTTGCCCAACAGAGTGAGACAAAAAGAAATTAAATAAAAGACACTCTAGTATAGAGACTATCAAAAACACATGTAAAAACCTATACCATTTACATCATGCAGCGACACTTCATAATTACTCCAAACGTGAAGTTACATAGGTACAAGAAACACATGTCATAACAAATTTCCACACTTTCACTTCCTCTCAAGATTATCTCCATGCAGACTACTTTATGCAACACAAAGAATCTAATGAACTAGCCATATTCGTCCTTGCAAAACCTTGTATCAAACACTACACAATTGCATTCACGTAAGTTCCCCCCGACAATTTCTTTATCCACTAAGTGTGTAAGGCTTTCTACTTGGAAATCACAAAGTTTTTATCTCCATATATATTCAATGAAATGACTGATTTATACAGGAAAAACCATTGATAAACTAGGCTACATGCCAACAACATGTCGACCACTCTAAGTCACGACAAAAAAATGCGAGCAGTTGATCGTGTGTAAGTGGTGGCGGTGGCGGTGGTTTGGTTTTGGTTTGGTTTGGCCACTAGCGCAGTTGAATGGAACTGGCAGCAATCCAGACACTAAAAAATTCTACCAACTTGTGTTGCTTAGTCGAAGTCTCCCTTTAGTGCATTAAACTCCATTAATCTCCCTTTAGCCTAGATACAAGGAACCAGCAGTAATGCTACTAGTGACGAGAAATTTTCTCATAAATTTCAGATGATGCTAGCACGCCGTCGGGTGCTAGGAACCATTCCATGAGGCTGACATCACAACATACCATCCAATCACACGTGAAGAAAAATTGATTAAAATAAATAATTGTAAGGCTTAAGTTTAACTTTAAGTTGATAAAAAAAATCAAGCTTCTACACACAAATTAATTCACCTTCGTGATTTATTTATATCCTCTTGTCGAGGACATAATAAAGCATCCATATTTATTCATTAACCTATAATAAATATGTATATCATTTATATTTATTTGTTTATTATTTTAAATTTAAAAACTAGCAAATAAATATAAAATGATTAATTTATATTTTAGATAAACTTAGAACATAAAATTAACTCTTACATTTCCCATTTTTAACTATATAATAAATCGAACAATTTATTTAGGTATATCTTTAAATATAAAGAAATAAATTATAAATGTTACAAATTTCTATAATTCTTATCAAAATCATAATATAGAACGTTAAATTTATTCAAAATTTGTTTATCAATTTAGTTTATTATGGAACGTTAAATTTATTCAAATTTTGTTTATCAATCTATTTTATTATGGTAGATATACTAAGGAGTATTCATTAATTTCTCATTTTAGTTTATTTTATTGAATGTAATTTTAAAATTTTAATCTTACACCAACCTTCACTTCGTACATTTTTTCTTTGCTATGATATACTTTGCATGAGAAGCATTATTTTGTTTGTCGCTTTAGACTTGGACTTAAAAGTTAGTAAATTGTTGATCCCTTTGAAAGATGGTCGTGACCAAGAGACACCAAGATCGAACGTGAATGTGACTTTAGAGAGACTTCAGAAAATGCAGCTTCTTAATACAGACTCAAGCTTATTCGTCTTCTGAGGGAGAAGATCATCACAAGCACAAACTTACACTAGCCAGAGTTTCTAATCCCAACTGATCACACTAAGTGCAGAGGGAAAGCATACGTTACTAGTTTTACAGACTCATTACAAGTGAGATCATTGCTTTTGATCCCAGCTGATCGCTCGAGGCGCAGAAGGAGCCCATACACAGTGCTCGACACACGAGGAAAATGCAGAAATATTACTACACTAAAAAACACTCAATGTCCAAATGAAAGGAGGAACACCTTATTTATACAGTTTTAGCCGGTAAATCGGTGACCCAAAACTTACACCTAACGGTAAAAAGACTTGATTCGGATCTCATGGTAGTGGATCAAATTGCACCTTTTGTTGGGTAAGTCACCCAAACCATGTGAAAGAATCTATGGACTGATAATATACTGATATTTACTGACAACAGACTGCATTGTTTCCATAGTGGAGCTATTTTTAGCGGCCCACGACGCTTTCCATTATTCATTTTCATGATTACAAATACATGGGTTTTCCCCACATGTACAACCAGCGAATCTATCAGAGTCAGAGTCGCTATCTAAACCAAATTCGGTATCCAGAAATAAGCAATTTGAGAATCATTGTTCCACAGCGGATCCAATCATGACTTCATTAGGAATGCAGCAGAATTCTCCTTGAAAAATGGATTCGACTTTAAGGTTTAAAGGAATTCTTCTTGTATGAATTTTATGATCTAAGAGGCAGCCATTTTTGTCCATTCTTCTGAATTTCTGCTAAGTGAAAACAGGGGGTTCAAGAGGAAAGTAAGCTCCTCCAAGATGTTGCAATTTAAATTTAAACCACATATGATTGTGGTGTGCTACGATCATGTCTGACTGAAGGTGTAGGATGAAATTTGCCCGTCGTTGAACCCAATATTTTCTTGGACATAATTTATCAAGGAAAATTTTTGTCCATCCAGACCATTGTTGTTGCACCAGTGTAGAAGGATCTCCACAAATTATTATTTTTACCTGTTCTCTGTAGAACTGCAATATGGGGTTATAATTATTCCATGTTAAAAATCCTGGACCGATATCTACATAATACAATTCTCGTCCATCTGTATAAGTTGTGTCAACCCAAACGTGATTAAGTTGTTGAAGCTGGTACATGGCATTTTCTAAGCCTTTAAAGACTTGTTTTTCCCATCTCTCCAATATTTGTATTTTAAGAGGAGAGGCATTTACTTGTTGGATCAAAGAGAGTGCCAGATACTTATCTACTTCCTTTTTGCTAGCGCAATTCAAAAAATCTGCTCTTTATTCTTCTGACAAGGGATCATTGAAGATCTGAAGCTTATATTTTTTGTTTGACGAACTGGATGCTCCATAGCCAAACATGTTGAGGCTAGGTTTTTACTGTAATTCTTCTCTGGTTAGCATATCAGCAACACAATTTAAATATCCTGGTTTATATACAATTTCAAAATCAAATCTTTGCAACCAAACAAACCATTTTAAAATCCTAGAACTATTTTCTGCCATAAGATTTTCATTCTTGAATATACCAGGCATTATTTTCAGATCTGTTCTAACAATGAACTTGACAGGTTTTAGATAAAGCTTGAAATGGTTTGCAGTCTTTTTTACTACGAGGATTTCCTTGTGACTTGACGAATAATTGGTTTCTACATTTTTGAATGCTCCTGAAGCATAGCCACAGATTGCTTCTCGATCTCCATGTTTTTCTATGAGAATACCTCCCCAAGCTTTCTTGGAGCCGTTTGATCAATCACCATTTGGCCCAAACCTTGTGGTAGTGAGAGTGGAGGAAGTTGTTTTACTTTTTCTTTGATTTGCTTTACTGCATCTGTCATATCTTTATTCCATCTTGGGGGATTTTTCTTCAGTCGTTGCTGCAGTAGATGAATATCATCTGCCTATCCTTTGTAGAATGGCCTAATATAATTTAGGCTTCCCAAAAATCTCTATAGTTGAACTTTTTCCAAGATCTGATCAGGAAAGTGAAAAAAAAAAACCTTCGGGACATGTTCTTGAAGGATCACTTGTCCTTTACTTATTTTATATCCTAAAAATTGAATGTCCTTTTTTCCCATTTCCATTTTGGATTTTTACAAAACCAATCCATGTTTGAAAACCAAAGAATAAAATTCTTGAAGATGTTTCAAATGTTCCTGCAAATTGTTGGAACAAATAAAAATATCATCTATGTACATTAATGCCCATTTCTTTTCTCTGAAGATATCTTCCATTCTTTTCTAGAATTCTGATGGTGCATTATTAATGCCAAATGGAAGGAACTTCCACTGATACTTCCCATGAGGAACAACAAAGGCAGTTTTGTACCTATCTTCTGCTTCAATTCCAATCTGGTAAAAACCAGACTTCAGGTCAAATTTGCTAAAAATTGTGCATCCTGCTATTCTTTGTAGCAGACTGGATTTATCAGGTAGAGGGTAATGGACTGGTTCAAGGATTTTGTTCAAGGGTTTAAAATTCACAACCAGTCTGGGTTTTCCTCTTTTTATCTCAGAGTGTTTATTGACAACAAATGCTCGACAAGCCCAAGGGCTTAGTAGAGGGTTCTATAAGGCTTTTGTCTAAGAGTTATTTGATTTCATTTGCACAGAATTATCTTTCTGAGGGAGACATAAGGGCAGCAGAGGCTTTTTGAGATTTTGGTTTTTCTAGGGGGTTAAACGGTAAGGAGACAAAGTATGTTTCCCTGGTCCAAAATGCATTAGGTGACTCTGAGGTGCAATCATTCTCTAGTTTAGAGGAAATTTCAGAGAGGGCGGACTCTTTATGCATTTCTTCACAGGCGATGCATCTTTCCATTTTGAACAGTTCTGCAAGACTAAGAGTGGGGCTAGATTGGGGAACATTATTCTTACATTTGAAAGAAGCAGAATAATGTATAGGGGTGGAAACTTTTCTGCCATTTACTATACAAGAAAAAATCATATTGGGCTCATCAACTGTAATGGGGATGACTTTATGCAAGAAGGGTGATCCTATGATGCAATCATCTTTGAGGTCGTCTAGCCTATTGAGATGTAGAACTTCTTTTATTCCACTAATGCTTATTGGAAAATCTGGAACTCTTCCTTTGAGCTGTATAGGAGTTCCTTCAATGGCTACACCATGTTCATTTGTTTTTTCCCAGTAGAATGATGGTATAGCATTTTATTTTTCCAAATTTATTTGGCAACCTGAATCTATCATACAATCAAGCTCATAAGATTTGTATTTAGGTGGACAAATGTTGGGACGCATACTCCATGTTTGGGTAACTCCGCGGTTAATCAGAAAGTTTGTAAGCGAAGCTACGGGTCAAAACAGTCTTAGGGGTGTCGGGGGAAGTTAAAACTCCTTTTTGTAATAAACCCTTGGTTGAAATCCATGGTTTAGGGTTTTGGGTGCCCATGGTTTAAGACCATGGTTTTGTAAAAATGCGCAGTATAAATAAGCGCTTGTGTAAAGAAGATGGGTTAGGTTTTGTGATGTAAGAAAGATTAAGGCAAAGTTAAGGTTGATTTTGTAAGGAAAGGTTAAGTCCCAGCTGTGTGCGTGGACGAACTCTGCAGCTGTGTGCGCAGGGGCCTGCTGCTATGTGCGCGGCTTTTTAAGGACTGAAGGGATCTGCAGCTGAGTGCGCAGATCAAACTGTGGTTTTGTAGCAAGTTGAATAAAACACAATTTGTGGACGTAACCCCTACACTGGGGGTGAACCATGTTATATCCGGTGTTGTGGTTTCTTGTTCTGTTTCTGTTGTCTTTTATGCATTAATAACTGTATACATTTGATAAGTTAGATCGCTGCTAATATTTAGCTTCGCTGTGAATTCCCTGTAGTGGGTTGAGCAAGTCACGACTGTTTATTTATCTGCGAAGTTGTATTTGAATGAATCGTAAAGCTTTACAATTATTGGTTAATAAGGTTATTACAAGGCTAAGGTACAGTAATCCCCCTCTTTGCTTGCAAAAACCTGATTCTGTGGCACCCCATAGCTGTTTCGGGTGAGACTGCAACCTGCGCGCAGGTTGTTGCCGAAAGGGCCAACACTATGGGTCTTTTGTTGGTGCGACATTAAAGGATTAAACCTGGGTCTGCCCTATTGCCCAACAAATTGGTTCCGTTGCTGGTTGAACTCAGTACCTGCTCAAGAGGGGTTTACATTGTACCTCAAGGGCTATGTTCTGGAGGCCCTCTGTGAAGGAAATCAGTGATTGGTTTGCTGAGATCTGTTTGAAATTTGCGCAGCAAGAGAACACCAATCCGTGGTGTAGTGCAAGTGACTTTTTACAAAGGTATGTTTTTTGTGATGCTTATGAAATTTTCTTTGGTAGTATCCACATAGAGTTGCACCAGTGGTTGTCTAGGTTAACAGAGAGAAGGACGAACTTCCAAGCTCGACGGGTTCCCCCGTTGACTCCGGCGAGGGTCAATCTTGTGCAACACGTCAACAACGAGGTATCCCGTGCTGTTGATTTTTGGACGACGCGAACGTTGGAAGCTTTTGTGATGGAGTTTTCCCTTGACGCAAGTAGCTCCTTCAGCGAAGCTGAACGACAATTCTTCCAAGGGCCCCGCGGTAAGTTTTTGAATTTATTAAGCTTAAGGATTAAAATACTATTGGCCGAAAAGGGTATATTGCTATTTGAATCAGACTATTAGTTTAGTTGTACTAACATATGTTTGCAAGTGACACTACCTTCGACGAGCAAAGTGGGTTGCTGCGAAACGGAAAAAGGTATAAGAGAGATTTTGACCCCTCTCCCTTAGGTCAGGCTACCGCGTCCACCCCTGTAAACCCTGAAGAGTCAGAAAACCATCCGGTCACCCCGCAACGCCGCTCCGCTACCCCTGAAATTCCATCGCAGTATGAGAGTCAACCAGGTCCGAGTATTCCGGCCACAGGCCAGTCTGCCCCTGTAAATTCCCCCCCATCGACGTCCTGTCCCCCTCCCAACCCCCCCAGAAACTCCATGGTCCACCTTGTTGATGACATTAAACTCCGCATCTTTAAAGGCATGGGATCAGAGGACCCAGAACAGTTCTGGTTTCTCTGCGAAGCAGTATGGAACGCGAAGAAAATTACAGATCCGGATGTGCGAGCCGCGCAGCTCATTACTTCCTTTCGGGATCGGGCTCTGACATGGTTCATGAAATTTTCCAGCACTCAGAGTCCTACTTTAGGTGAGATCAAGGCAGCCATAATCAAAGAATTTAAGAAGCCTAAATCGGAGTCGCAGAGCATCACTGAACTCAAGGAAATTCAACAGCGACGTGGCGAATCAGTGTGGGACTTTGATCAGAGATTCAAAGTTCTACTGGACCAAGTCAGCTTTACCATTAGTCCTGCGCAGCACAAGGAATGGTTTATTGCAGCATTGTTACCACATATCAGAACTCCACTCATGCAACAGAAGGTTGCTGACCAGCAAGAGGGTCTGGAAATCGCGATGAAACTAGAGACTGCCCCTATCAGAGATGACTCTGGTATCGCTCAAATCCAAGCGCAGCTAGCTGCGATGGCCCTAGAACTTCGCGAGATGAAAAAGGGAAAACCTGATCGCGAAGAGGTTTGGTGTATGTAATGTCGGACCGAAGGTCACGACAAGGAACGGTGCCCTCTGGTAAACAAGTACTTGCAGACAGGTGCGCCGAACCCCTTTCCACCACAAGTTCTCTATTGTGAACTCTGCAGAATGACAGGTCAGCACCGATCTGAGAACTGTTACCTGCTGCAAAGGTATGGACAGGGACCTAAGAACTCCTACTGTAATTTTTTCAAATCTGTAGGTCATAATGAGGATGAGTGCCGCACCTATGATGCTTACCGGGTGCACACTGAAGGCCCAAGTAATGATAGCTATGGTTACCAGGGGGGTGCCTCTGGACGAGGTACTTCTGGAGGCCGTGGTGGCATGGCCGGGCGAGGCCGAAGCCAATTCGTGTGTTACAATTGTAACCAAGCTGGGCATTTTGCTCGCGACTGTCGGAACCCCACCACAATGTGTCGGTATTGCCGCGCAGTAGATCATGTGATTGAGCAATGCCCCCAGTTGATAGCTAAGATTCAGGCACGACAAACTACCCCTACTCAGAACCTCAAGATGATTTCTATGGAGCCCCGCCCTGCTGCGGCCATCAATGTCGTTACAAGAAGTGGAGTTACGACACACATCCAAAATATGCCAAACCGACCTGCCGAAGCTCTAGTTCGTAAGGCTCCTGAGAAAATCCCTGCATTTGATATCATCAGAGAGAAAGAGACATTCCTGGAGGCCAAGAAAGATTTTGCTGGCTCTAGCCCACCCAGCGTGCCTGCGCAGCCTCAGTCGCCACCCCGCGAAGCTTCGCTGGATAAAGTAAGTATATTGTCTACCTTTTTACAAAGTTGCCCCAAACTTTTAAGAAATCCAGATGCTCTAAATGAGCTGCAGAACGTCATCGCTTCCTGCAAACCTCTGCAAAGCTGTGGTCGGGACAAAACTGTTCATCAAGTCAGCAGGACCGGCAGGGAAATGCGATTGAATGCTCAGATAGGGGCATATGATATGACCGATGTTATTCTGGACTTAGGGTCCGATGTAAATGTTTTAACCAAACAAACCTAGGAACAAATGGGGAAACCTACCCTTGCCTGGTCCCCTATACAGTTGAGGCTAGCCAACCAGCAAAAGATTGTACCTTTAGGCAGATTCCTGGATCTCCAAATAGATATTGACAGAGTCAGCACCTTCGCGGACTTTGAAGTAATTGAGATCATTGATGACAGCAACCCTTACTCGGCCCTGCTAGGAATTGAATGGGCAATGGCAAATGCCACAGTCATCAACCTAAAGAAGAGACAGATGGTCTTCGAAGGGAAAGACTTCAGGGTCATCCTGCCCCTGGATCCTTCACAAGGGGAATAGTACACAGAACCACTCCGACATGAGGATCAAGATAATGCGGAACCCATCTCTACTATCACTGCGCAGGCAGAAGGTTATGAGGATCCTCCGGCCGCAGGGTGGGAGTCTGGTAGCTCCTGTATGACGGACTCTGAAGATGAATTAGAAAGCTGGCAACACCGATTATCTGAGCACCATAGGGGCCGAAATGTCTACCCTACCAAGTCTCTCAGATGGGTCGACTCACAACCCAGAACTATACCTGTGTATGATGGTTCGACAGATCTTGAACCGTTTATTGTACAATTCTCAGATCAGATACCTGACCTACAGAAAATGGAGGCCCTGGAGTCAGCATTCAGAGCCACAGCAGTCAGATGGTGGACGAGCCATAAGAAACAGATCCCTACCTAGGAAGCATGTCAGAAGCTCCTTCGCCTGAGGTTCTCAGACCAGTTGGCAAAGGTGCGAAGCAAGTTTGATGGAAAAACTTGCCCCCAGGACCACTTAAGCAAATGCTACGAGGCATGGAAGTATGTACCTCAGGATGAGTGGGTACATAGATTTGTGCACACGCTGGGACCACTAGCGAAGAACTGGTACGTGGAGGCTGAACTTCGCCAAGATACTGTAAGTTGGGACTATCTTGTTCATAGCTTTATCAATACTTTCTCTACTAATGATGTCAGTCCAGCCCTAGACGCAGCTATTAGGATCATCCATACTAACGTATTTAACGAACAAGAAGTGACAGAAAATCGCCCTGATTGGGCCACACAAGAAGCCCTCGCAGTCGAATGTTATAACTTCACAGTCGACGAGGAGGAGGACCCGCGCTGTCTTGATATCCCTGTGTCAGAAGGATAGTGCGACGTGCATGGACCGGTAGTCGAAGTTCCCAAAGTGACGCAGCCCTTGAAGACGCGCACAGTTAACATTGGATCCGATGCACAGCCTAAGTTTGCTACCATTGGCGACTATTGGGATGACGAGATGGTAAGCAAGGTAACTCAACTTCTCCACGAATACCAAGATCTTTTTCCGACAAAGTTCTCTGAAATGAAAGGTATCCTGGGAGATATCGGTGTAATGAAGATCCCCCTGAATCCTGATGCGAAGCCTGTGAAGCAGCGCCCTTATAGATTGAATCCAAAATATAAGGAAAAGGTTAAGCTAGAGTTGGATAAGATGCTTGCTACAGGAATAATCGAACCTGTTGAAGAATCTGAGTGGGTCAGCCCTATGGTCGTCCAAGAAAAGAAGACTAAGGGTGAAATCTGAATCTGTGTCGATCTAAGGAAACTCAATGATGCCTGTCTGCACGACCCTTTTCCCACTCCCTTTATAGATGAAGTGCTCGACAATGTCGGAGGTCAAGAAGTATACTCTTTTACCGATGGTTTTTTTGGCTACCATCAGATCCGAATTGCTCCAGAGGACCGACATAAAACAACTTTTGCTACCGAAATGGGATCCTTCCAGTATACTGTCATGCCCTTCGGGTTGAAGAATGCACCTGCCATATTTTCTCGAGTAGTCATCTCCGCGTTTAAAGAATACATCCATAAATTCTTAGAAGTTTACTTTGATGATTGGACTATTTTTGGACTAGTAAAAGACCATATAACTAGTTTGAGACTTATGTTGGACAAATGCAGACAGCACCAAATCTCCTTGAACTTAAAAAAGTGTATTTTTTGTGCACCCTTTGGCATTCTACTTGGTCATGTGGTATGTAAGCAGGGATTGATGATGGACCCTGCAAAGATCGCTATTATTGTGAACCTGCCACCTCCTAAGTCTGTCAAACAACTTCGTACAACGCTTGGTCACACCAGTTACTACAGGAAATTTATCCAAGGATATGCCAAGATTACCACCCCAATGGAAAGGCAGCTAAAGAAAGATATTAAGTTCGAATGGACACCAGAATGCCAAGCAAGCCTCGACACTCTGAAAGAAAAAATGGTCACTGCCCCTATCCTAGTATTCCCTGACTGGAACAAGGAGTTTCATGTGCATGTTGATGCATCCTCTATTGCTTTAGGTACTGTGCTCGCTCAGCCAAGCGAAGGTAATATCAATCACCCTATCTCCTTTGCCAGCAGAAAGTTGTCAACAGCAGAGAAAAATTATACTACGACAGAGCGTGAAGGTCTTGCTATGGTATATGCATTACAAAAATTTCGACATTATCTGCTAGGTTCTCATTTTAAGATGTTTACTGACCACTCTGCTTTGAAGTACTTGGTTAACAAACCTGTGCTAGGTGGAAGAATATGCAGATGGTTAATTCTATTTCAAGAATATGATTTTGAGATCATTGTTAAGCCTGGAAGACTTAACCTAGGACCTGACCACTTGTCGAGGCTCGAGTCAGGCAAGAACCTACCAATTTGGACGAAGGCCTCCCCGATGCACAATTATTTGCTATCCAGATAGTTGATGAATATTTCCAGGATATTGTTCAGTATTTGTCCACAGGTATCCCCCCTCCAGAGATGACCACACAGCAGAAGAAGCAGTTGGTGGTTCGAGCCGCAGACTTCACTTTAATAGCAGGACAGCTGTATAAAATGGGACCAGATAAGATACTGCGCAGATGTGTTTTGGAACATGAAAAACCTCTAATATTGGCTGAATCACACTCTGGTGGAGCAGGAGGTCACTATGCAGGAAAATCCATAGCGCAGAAGATTTTGACAGCCAGCTTATGGTGGCCCACACTTCACAAAGATGCAAGAGAATATTGCCACAGCTGCGACATCTGTCAGAGGACAGGTAAACCATCTAGGAGGGATGAAATGCCCCTAGCTCCACAAGTAACATTACAAGCCTTCAACAAATGGGCCATTGACTTTGTTGGTCCTATCAACCCCCCTACGAAAAAATCAGGAGCCAGATACATCATTACAGCAACTGATTATCTTACCCGTTGGGCCGAAGCTCAGCCAGTCAAGACCTGTAGCGCTGCTACTGCTGCGAAGTTCATCTTCGACAACATTTTATCCAGATTTAGGTGTCCCAAAGTTCTTATGAGTGATCAGGGGTCACATTTCCTGAACAGGACTATCGAAGTATTGACTGAATAATTTCAGGTGTATCACCAAAAGAGTATTGCATATCACCCACAAGCAAACGGGACTGTCGAAGCTTTTAACAAAATCCTTGAGCATGCCTTGACAAAGGTTTGTAGCACTAACAGGAATGATTGGGATCTTCAAATTCCAGCAGTGCTATGGGCTTACAGAACTACTTGCAAAAAGTTGACAGGCCATACACCCTTTCGACTAGTTTATGGGCAAGAAGCTGTCATGCCCATGGAATACATTGTTCCTAGCCTCCGGATATCTTCTTTCACCGACGTGGATGACTCAGCCATAATCACAGAGAGACTAAAATAGATATTAGAACTGGAAGAGGATAGATTTGTCACAGGCTTCCAACAACAGGTGCAGAAAGCTCAAGAAAAAGCATGGCATGACAGACACATCAAGAAGAAACATTTTCAGCAGGGTGATCTTGTGCTCCTTTATGACAGCAAATTCATGAAGTTCCCAGGAAAGTTTAAGACACATTGGAAAGGACCGTATGTAGTACAGAAAGTTACTGATGGGGGCGCAGTCCAGCTAGCTAATTTAAATGGTGAACTCTTTCCCTCTATGATAAATGGGAGCCGCTTAAAAAAGTACACGGACAGGCCAGATACTCAGAATAGGAGGTAGCACCAAGCAAATAAGCGAAGATGCTCGTAGCATTATGGATTCTCATAGTCTGTTTTGTCTAAAGGATGCGAAGCTATAGGTTGGTCGCAGGTCGCAGGGTCAGACTGTGTCGAAGTCGAAGGTTGTCAAGGTGTGTCGCAGCCCAAAATGTCATGGATGGGACATACTGCATTCGACGGCGCTGGCACGAGAGCTGCTCTCATTACTTGTCATAATGAGATTTTGGGAAAATACGGCGCTGTGCAGAGAAGATTTCTGGAACTTCATCAGATTTCGCGTCATTACTACACCATGATGACAAATTCCACCTCGGGATTCTATAAGAAGCCATCTCGACCTGTGTCTTATGTCTTAAATAAATCTGTGAGATATTCAGCCCGAACCATGTCGAACGAATGTAAAGTTCAGGAGTTAGTACGAGAAGTAAGGGACAGAGGTTTGCAGCACCTTCTGAGTACTCCGCCAGTACATCCCTACTTGGCTAAGTACATCGACAGGCAGGAGTTTGCTCTAAATTTGCAAAGACGGACAGCAGTTTGCTCTAACGTAGAGCAACAAAGGGCATGAGGCCTCGCAAAAAGACTCTGGGGAATCCCGCCATGCAATCTTTCGGCGTAGCAGAACCATGGTAGCTATATTCCTTCTGTAGTGGGACATGCAATCCTAGGGGACCCCAAAGTTGTGGATGGTCAGGCATCAGCAATTGGAGTAAAGGATGGTGTTGCAGGTGGATCGCGACGGCTTTCATCAGTAAAACTTCTGCAAAGGACAGAAGTAGGCAGCCGGCCGCAGCATGGAGAGCTCCAGCAAGCCGTACACTATGCTTCGTCAGCGGAAGTCTGTCACCAGAGAAACCGAAGAGTGTCCCGGGACGGGCCACTAGTGAGTCTTAGGGGCCTGTTGGGACGCATACTCCATGTTTGGGTAACTCCGCGGTTAATCAGAAAGTTTGTAAGCGGAGCTACGGGTCAAAACAGTCTTAGGGGTGTCGGGGGAAGTTAAAACTCCTTTTTGTAATAAACCCTTGGTTGAAATCCAGGGTTTAGGGTTTTGGGTGCCCATGGTTTAAGACCATGGTTTTGTAAAAATGTGCAGTATAAATAAGCGCTTGTGTAAAGAAGATGGGTTAGGTTTTGTGATGTAAGAAAGATTAAGGCAAAGTTAAGGTTGATTTTGTAAGGAAAGGTTAAGTCCCAGCTGTGTGCGTGGACGACCTCTGCAACTGTGTGCGCAGAGGGTTTTTGTAAAGAAGATTGAGGAAAGACCTGCAGCTGTGTGCGCAGGGGCCTGCTGCTGTGTGCGCGGCTTTTTAAGGACTGAAGGGATCTGCAGCTGAGTGCGCAGATCAAACTGTGTTTTTGTAGCAAGTTGAATAAAACACAGTTTGTGGACGTAACCCCTACACTAGGGGTGAACCACGTTATATCCAGTGTTGTGGTTTCTTGTTCTGTTTCTGTTGTCTTTTATGCATTAATAACTGTATACATCTGATAAGTTAGATCGCTGCTAATATTTAGCTTCGCTGTGAATTCCCTATAGTGGGTTGAGCAAGTCACGACTGTTTATTTATCTGCGAAGTTGTATTTGAATGAATGGTAAAGCTTTACAATTATTGGTTAATAAGGTTATTACAAGGCTAAGGTACAGTAATCCCCCTCTTTGCTTGCAGAAACCTGATTCTGCGGCACCCCATAGCTGTTTCGGGTGAGACTGCAACCTGCGCGCAGGTTGTTGCCGAAAGGGCCAACACTGTGGGTCTTTTGTTGGTGCGACATTAAAGGATTAAACCTGGGTCTGCCCTATTGCCCAACAACAAAACTTTATTTTGATGAAATATTTAGGACTAGTGAATAGCCCTAAAGAGCCTAGCGATGGTTCTTCATTATGGAAATCTGTTGCTTGTGAGTCGCTAGTGTGCTGAGAATGTTTTGGAATTTCAACAGCTTTTGGTGACTATAGTGCCTCATCATAGGCTATGCACATTTCTTCATTAGAGGATTGGTCTCTTTCTCTGAATGTTATATGAGGCATTCTTTTCAATTCCTCTTTTTCTTTTACCGGTTGCTTTAACAAATTATGCTTATCTTTGATTTGTAGTCTAAGCAGATTCTCTTTATCTTTTATGAACTTTTGTCTATCCTCATGATGATCAGGATAGCCTTTGTATAAATCTGCAGGCTGGTAGAATGCTAGATTCTTGTTGATTTCTGGAGAGACAGATTTCTCTCTTGCTGATGAGACTTTCTCTTTTGATTTTATCCTTGTTAAAAATTTTCTCTTTTCATCTTTCAGATATTGCCTTTTTATATATTGATGAACTGGAGTCTAAGATAATTCTTTGTCAATTTCAGGAATTCTAAATTCTGAAGAGACCTGAGGTGGGTTAGAAGAGGACATATAAAAGATGAAATCAGGAGGATTAGAGTAACCTCCTAAATTTGCTTCTTCATCAAAATCGACAAAAGAGGAGTCAGATGAGTCTGGAGAAAATTTATCTGGGGCAAGGTCAGAATCAGAGGAATATCCTTCTTCTGGTAAGAAGACGATTTCACCTTCAGGTTAGTCTCCTACTGCACACCAAGATAGATCCCTCCAGGTTGGATCTAGGTCTTCTGAAAACATGGCAGCAAGTCTAGGATTGTTCTTTTTATTTGGGCATTTGTTAGCCCAGTGACCCTTTTTACCGCAAATGAAACATTTTTCTTTATCTGCAATTTCATATATTTTCTTAAAGTAGGATTTCTTTTGAAATCTTTGCATTTTTTATTCTTATAGCCTTTATCTGGATGAAATCTAGGTGCACTAGTATATTTGGGCTACTTTTTCTTCTTAAAACTACATGAATCATGTCCAAAGTGTCCTCGATTGTGCGCACCACACCACCAATCTGGAATTTTTGCAATATCTTTACAAAAACCCAGGGAAAACATTGAAGAGTCTCGCTTGAAATCTTTCGCCACTCTTTTCTCCAGATAATGTTCTTGCCAAGTTTCCATGATGAATCCATGCAATTGGGAAAGGGAAAGACCTGACAAAGTGATGTTTTTATCTTTAAGATGTTGTTCAACAGCATCAGGAACATGGCCAGGAAAACTTCTCAAGTAATGTTTCAGATATGTAGGCTTATCAACATTGCCGGAAGAAAACAACAATTTTTGTATATAGCAAAAATATTCTTCACTCTTATTTAGGTCACAGATTTAGGCTGACATAAATAAAGATGCAAGATGTTCATAATATTCATTTTCATCAATACCATAGAATTCTTTACCAAGGTCAGTAAGAATTTATTGGTCCGCATCTTCTGCATTCAACATTTCTTCTTTGGATTCTTGGGGAATCCAGCGCCATCATTCTGAGGATAGCACTGAAAATCCTGCAATAAGCTGGAGTGCTAATTGTTGGCCAGTTATTGTATTGTCCTGTGTTCTTTTGTACAAGACCCAATTTGATAGAAGCTAGATGGAAGATCTAATTTGGGAGCGGAATTGACATTGTATGTTCAACACAAGTTGATCAGGAATTTGGGAGATTAAATTATTCATCCCATTTATTCTGAAACTAAGGGAATGAGGTACTGACAAAGGAGAAGTGTCAGGAAGATCTGACATTTCAGTATCAAAAGGAGGGGGGGACCTGTTATCTGAGGAATNGGGGCGAATTTTAGCCCAGTGGGCTATTTTTCCATGTTTTTCTCCCAAAAAAGATTCGCCATTTTGCATTTTTTGAAGCCCTGTTTCACCCAATTTTGATGGGATAAAAAAATTTCACCCTAAAAATAGCCAAATTATTATATAAACGATATAAAATCCTTGGAAATTAAAATATTTTTTGAAAAATATCCCCAATCATTTTATAGTTGGCATTTTAAGAATTGATAATATTCGCCAACATTTATACACTTTTAAATAAGTATGGTTCCTTAAAATCATCCCTACTAAGGATTAATATGACTTTGGTTGTTTGGATTTGAAGATCCAATATTTTCTCTTTTTGGGATTCTAAATGCCAATAAATATTTATTTGGGAGGGCTTAATCTTCTATTTCTTGACCAAAAAGGAATTCTGGTCTTCGGTCATCTTCTTGGATACTCATCATTCCAAAAGATTATCTTCTTTCATGTTTGACTTTATGACCTTTAGCTGTAATCTCTAATCCAGTTTAGCTTACAGGGCTCTTTTTACTATTTACATTTTGTGTTCTGGCCATCATTTTTCCTAAGACATCTAGCCTTTTTCTAATTTTTCACTTGCTAAGATAATAGCAGCTTTTACTTCTTCTTGTCCTGCAAGCAAGTGATCAATTTTATCTTCGAGGAAGGAAATATGCTCTTTTTCTGTCTGATTTTTTTGTCTAAGAAGTAAAATATTAGATGCTATGTCATCTATGTTTTGGCCAGTTAGTTGTTGCTAATAACTCTTTTAATTAAGCATCTTTATTTCATCAGAGACAGTTTCGTGTGAAGTTGATGATCTATGTGGCATGAACTCTCTTTTAGAAAGACCATCATGAGAAAACTATCAAAATGGAGTATCAGGAAGATTTCTTCCTAGGTGGAATGAGGTGTCACCTTGTGGGTTTGTGGAGGTGAAACCAGGCCACTTCTAGGGAGAGACATCATGTACAAATTGGCTCCTTTATTTCTGATTTTTAATCTCTCAAGTGCTTTTCTACAGGCAGGGCAGTCTACATGCTGGCATTTATGCCCATTGTTATGAACACCTAAAAAGGAAAGACGGGAAGAAGAGAAGGGTTCAAACATGGCTGATTTTTCAGAAGCATTATTCACAGAGGAATATTTTACAAGGGGTGGAGCAAATTGAGGAGAAGGAAACCCTTCATGCAATTTAAAAGAGTTTGAAAATCTGTCAAAGACAAGGGGTTTAGGAATAGATAGTTGTTGGTTCTTATTTTTGTCAAAGTCTCTTAACACTTTGTATCTATCTCCCATTGCTTTGGGTAACTGATTCCAGTCTAGTCAAATGTGATAGGGGTGGAATTTTTAGACTTATCAATTTCCACCATGTTGAGTAATCACGAACTTTCATGGACTTTAGGAGTAAGAGGTGGAAGGGAATCATTTCCAAAGCGGATGACAACCAAATATTTAAGCTGAATAATTTTGGATCCAATATCCATTTTAAAACCTAGAGGATGAATATAAGCTTTGAGTAAATCATAGATGTAGGGGTCATCTAGGCTGACGAAATATTTAGGAAAGATAGTACCAAAAAAATGGGCCATTGTGCAAGGGGCCTTCGAAACCTCCAATTAAAACATCAACAAAATCCAAGTGTCGGGTATCCAAAAAACAACACCAAGAGGAAACATTCATATAGGGTCATACTAACAGGCCAAGTCCTAATTTGACAGCACCCAGATGTGCATATTTATAACCTTTTGTTTTTTCCCAGTCAATTTGTTCTTTATCAATAAAATTAATGTGAATGGGCTCTTCTTGGTCAGTGAAGGTGATGTCCAAGGAACTGATTTTAATTTGTGTGCAGGATTTGTATTGCCACCACTTCATTTTATAAACCTCGAAGGGTAAGATTTCAGGAAGTTTCCAGTCACGGGAAGGTATTGTATCATCAATAGTTATAATGAAAGAAGAAGCTCCATAAGCTTGAAAGGATGATCTCCTTTCAGCTAGAGAGACTATAATCTGATCTGCAGATTGGCAATCCAGAGATGTCATCCCTAGAGAGTCCATTGAAGGATCCATGGAACACTTGTCGGAATCAAGAAGTAAAGAAATAGTTTTGGGCTTGAAGATATCCTACAGTTCTACTAAGAGACAACACTAGTGGACTTACAATGCGTGAAACCAACGACTATAGCCACCAAAACTCCGGAACGAACTCGGATATAAAAATTGTTCCACACGGATACTTTTATAGCAAGAAATGAACTCTGTCTCAGATTACTAATGCACAGATAGATTTTCAAAATGTAATACTAGAATTTGATTCAAAGAGCTTCTGAAACTTACAAGTAAAAAGAGATGATACAATTGGGAAAACATGCAAGAGTCGGTCGGTTCCATCTCTTCTATAATCACTTATATGTTCTTCAAATTAAGACCGTGGCTTCTTCCACATATTGAAACTAAATTTTCAAACTCTAATAAACTACTTAAAGGATAAAAGAACATTAGCATCCAACAACTATATTAACCTTGATCTGTCAACTAGATAGAATATATGGTATTTGAATTTTTTATATATACTAAGGGATTGAATCTAGAGTTGATCCTTTATCCAAGAGAGAGGTCGCTCAGTTTAAAATTCAACAGAGATTTGTATCTAAACTCTCTTTTCTAAGAGGGATGCTTCTATTTTGATTAATGCCAGAAATAGATGTGTATGCATTAGATATCAGAATAAAGTGGGGATTTGACGGACTCTATGAAGAAGTCAATCCTTTTTTTTTTGTAACTCATCAAAATAAAAACTATGGCCATAAGGAAAAGGGTTGGAAGAACTTATAAGCTATCATTCATCACCTAAATTAGATAATCTCTACACAACAAAGATAAAATAAATAAATGAAGGATGACTGGGAATGGCTCTATCTCCTTGGACACTATTCTTCTTTAAAAAGAAAATTGAAGTCTATCCTTCATGGAAAGCAACCCTTTTAATCAACAAAAGGCAAATCAAACTTACGAATCCTGAGACTAGTGATCCAAAGGAGGCTTCCTGCTATTGACTAAAAAGAAAGAATAACATTGCATATAAATAACTCATCTTTATGCCTCTCTAAAGAAGCCATTCACTTGAAACAAGAACAGTATGAAAAAGGTAAAAAAAAGATTCTTAGTTTAACCTGGAAGGTACCATCCAATACATGAAACCACAAAATATTTACCCATTTGAAGAAATAATAAGGAATATTATATATATCAAGGCAATTCACTTACGTAGATAACGTGGAGGGAATAATTTGATAGTACATATTGAAGAAATTTGATAAAAATCACAAAAAAAAATCTTATTGGACTTTTATCAAACACTTTGGTTGCAAATCTGAATTATAACTTTTGTATCTAAGAATTCATAAGATGAATTTATATGATAGTTTAAGCATAAAAACCAATACACTCAATTTCGATCTGAAGATAAGTGTGACAACACAGAAATTTAGGGCCAAGCCTAGGGAAAACCCTCACCAAAGGAAAACCCAGAGAATTTTTTTTTTATTTATGAGAGATAAAATTAAACATTCAACAACTCAAAATTTCTTCCACAACACCAAAACAATTTTAGAAACCCCATTCATCTATAAATATACATTGAAAAATGTATCAAATATACTCACAATCAACCTACATGTGCAAACTATACATGACAGCTTTTTTGGATTTGTGCCAGGTACAAACTATGTCGATTCTTCCCAGCATTAAATAAAGAAAATGTCTCGAAATTCATGCATCCAATCTGCCTCAAATTAATGGTTTGTACGGCCTGCAATAATGACTGTAAGCTATGGATGTACGGTCCAATGAATGGTACAGGAATTTATTGGGAATCATGCCTTCAATTTGTCTTGATGATCAGTCTCTCACAAATCAGAAATCTCCTTCAAGATTTAATTTCTCTCTCTCACTTGTCTTTTTCTTCGTCTTCTGATGTCTCTCTCTTTTCCCTAAACATTATTTTATACTTTATCTTATTGAAACCCTAATCCTAACTGCCATAACTATCTAATCAAAGGCTGAGATTGATTAGATCCTAGGATTCTCATTAATTGCACAATATAAACTTAATTTTATTAATAAAATGCATATTAAATATTTGAGCCCCACAACTAAAATATTACTTTAATGATAAAGTACAAACTCACTTTTAAAATATAAAGTCACTTTACATTTAAAAAGTTGCCCAGGAAAATACAACTTATGTCCCCCCATGTGACATCAAAATCATGGGGAAGGACCAACTTAGTTATAAAAACTAACACTTCCTCTTAACGAGGGATTTCCTTCCGATCACCTTCCCTATACCTCCACCACCTGGGTATCTTTCCTCTGAAGAAGCTCCCTCTTGCTCTGAAATGTGACGTGGAGATCCATGTCAAAAAAAAACTCTAAATTAAGAATTGTCAGGGGAATCCTCTCTAAACCCTTGCATCTGCTCGCAACCTTCATACTGGCTGAGTCTCTTGCTAGTATAGCTCTCCTCATCTAAAGGTACCATCTGTGCATCTGCCTCATCTTAAGATTCAGTATCATATAACCATCCACCTGAACATGGAAATATTACCTCTCCATGCAGAAAATAAAGTATATCTCTTCTATTCCCAAGTAGAACCGTGGTACCGACTGGATGCTCTACCTAATAGAGAAAGATATGTCATGTCTTGGAAAATATTCCAAACCTGTCATCCTCCAATGATGACATAGAAAGTATGCTAAATTTCATGCCTCGAACAAATAGTGTCATCTTTACTTCAAGAATTTCTCCCAGATCTAGTTGGAATTTCACAGTTCCAACTCCTCTTATCTATGTCTGAGGATTTCCAATATTTGTTTCAACAAAGTGTCGTGGAGAAATATCCTCTATATTATGAAAAAATCCATACTTCCCATACATATGGCTAGTTGACCCGCTGTCAACTATCCATGTGTCATGGTAATCTACTGAACTACCTATACTAGTCTATACTGATGCCAAGGAAAATTCCTTTTCAAATTGGGAAACATATTCTTGTACTTCTGCTGATGTTTCTCCCTCTTTGTATTCACCCTTCTTCATAGGACATTGACTAACATAGTGGTCGAACATGTTGCAGTTAAAACATTGAACCTTACTAAGGTCTCTCTCCATTTTCTTCCCCCCCTTTACCTTTCCTTTGGTAAGAAGGGTTACATTTTCTTCACTGCTCTGAGTTCTACTCTAGAATGTCCCCTCTCGAGACTCTTCTTGAACAAAGTTGTCCCATAACCTTGTCCAATATGTAATTTTATCTCTAGCAACTACTCATTGCACAAATGTGTGCCATTTTGCAGTGAACCCATTAAGAGCATATCTAACAAGCTCTTCGTCCTCCACTTTCTCACCAGCAGCACCGAGTTCATCTCTAACTTGAGAAATTTTTGTGAGATAAGTGGTTACTGTATCAGCATCAATCATCTTCATGTTCCTCAGTTTTTCTCTGAGAACCATCTCTATGTTATCATTCTTACTATGATAAAGAGTACATAAAGCTTCCCAAATATCAAAAGAATGTAACTTACCTATGATGTGAGGTATCACATGATCTTTTATGGAGTCCAAAAATATTCTTTGTGCCTTGATATCTTTCTTATCAAAGGAAGTATTCATAGCAGCATCTGTGGGAACTGTGATGGTGTCAAAATCACCAACAATATCCCATAGCTCCAACTCTTTGAACAATAACGTTATGCTCTCTTTCCAAGAGCTGAAATTACCAGACACATCCAGCATGTCTTCAAATCGCAATCCTGTTGAGGTCATGACTTCAACTGATAATATTTAGTTGACCCTTACTTGAACCTCTTCTATTATGTATCTACACAACTTAACACACCTTCTTGAGCAATCACGCTCTAATACAATGAAGAAATTTGATAAAAATCACAAAAAACTTCTTATTAGACTTTTATCAAACATTTTGATTGCAAATCTGATTTATAACTTTTCAGAACTAGGAATTCATAGGATCAATTTATATTGTAGTTTAAGCATAAACACCAATGCACTCAATTTCGATCTAAATATAAGTGTGACAACACAGAAATTTAGGGCCAAGCCTAGAGCAAACCCTCACCAGAAGAAAACCCAGAGAAAGAATTTTATTTATGAAATAAAATTAGAAATTCAACAACTTAGAATTTCTTCTACAACACCAAAACAATTTTAGAAACCCCATTCATTTGTAAATTTGCATTGAAAAATGTGCCAAATATACTCACAGTCAAGCCACACGTGCGAACTGTACACATTAGTTTTTTAGGATTTGTGCTAGGTACAACTATACGAATTCCGTCCAGCATTAAATGCATAAAACTATATCAAAATTCATGCCTACAATCTGCCTCGATTTTTGTTTTTGTACGACCTACAATAATGACTGTACGATCTGGTTGTATGATCCAATGAATGCTACAGCAATTTCTTGGGAATCATGCCTTCAATTTGTCTTGATGATCAGTCTCTCACAAATCTGAAATCTCCTTCAAGATTTAAATTCCCTATCTCTCACTTGTCTTCCTCTTCTTCTGATGTCTCTATTTTCCCTAAACAATATTTTATACTTTATCTTCTTGAAACCCTAATCCTAACTACCATAACTATCTAATCAAAGGATGAGATTGATTAGATCCTAGGATTCTCATTAATTGCACAATATAAACTTACTTTTATTAATAAAGTGCATATTAAATATTTGGGCCCCACAACTTAAATCTCACTTTAATGATAACGTACAAACTCAATTTTAAAATATAAAGTCACTTTACATTTAAAAATTTGCCTAGGAAAATACAACTTATGTCCCCCCCATGTGACATCAAGATCATGGGGAAGGACCAACTAAGTTATTAAAACTAACACATACCACTGGAGTGTTCCTTAGTTACTTGGACCGATTTCATTTATCTACCAAGTCTTGATGCCCAATCCCTTCCAGAAAAGTTATCTCCCTTCCCTCTTTAAATAAGAGTTCGTCAGCTCTCCTTATGGCCATAGCAAGTTGTTTTATTAGGTAGGGAGGTCCATGAGAGGAGACTGGAATCTTTGCATTGTTATGCTGGAGGATTTGGAGCTCTATTTTCCCACAACTTTTCCCTAGAAGCATTCTCCTTGTGTTGCAGAGCTTGGAGGCTGAGTTCCTTGGAGAAGAGAAGCAGTAGAACCAGATCAAGGTTTCGTGAGGTGCCAAACTTGAAGAGAAGATTATATTGTATCAAAGACTCTAGGAAGACTCCATCCGAAGGAAGGAGATCATCTGAGATAGGACACATGTCTAAAATTTCAAATGGATCAACAGAGTGGAGAGCACGCTCCATAGTCTCTATAGGATGACTCACCTGTTCAATTGCTGGGACCAAGTCCCGAGAAGGTAAGCATGAAAACAGAGGCTGCTTCTCAGTAGAAATTGAACACAAAGGACATGAGGCCACATAGCTCATCTATGGCGGGGTAGTGTCTATAGAAACACTGGGAATCGATAAAGAAAATACTTGGTCTCGAGTTGGGTCAGGAGACCGGTCAAGAAAATCCAACTGATTGATAGTGACAATTTCTTCTCCATGATTAAAGTACATCACACGAAAGAATGTTGACACCACAGCTTGCATGGCATAGACATAATCTCATCCAAGGAGCATATTGAAGTCCAAGGGGTCTTCTATCACCATGAAGTCAACTAAGACGGCCTTCCCACCCAAAGTAACAGGTGTTTGAGCAAGAATTCCCAAGGCTATACAAGTTCTTCTATCAAAATCCAGTAACTGACTAGCAGTCGACACAAGGCTGGGAGATCCCATGCCTTGCCAAGGACAAGCAGATAAGATACTAACCGAGGCTCCTTCATCAACAATACAATGAGAAATCGTGTATGGTTCAACTTTGACCTTTATCTGGAAAGGTGCATCAGAAAGAAGGCATGGCTCAACTAGGCTATCCCAATCAAAGGAATAAATTCGAGAGCTTGGTGGGGGTTCATCCGAAGCGAGTTCAATGCCCCCTTATTCAGTAAGTTCTGAACTGGCAGTGAAGAAAATGTGACTAGTAGACACTTCACTCTCCAAAGGAAGAGTGGGATTGATCGATAATGGAATCGATTCAACTGCTTCATGAAATTCACTCTCCAAAGGGAGAGTGGGATTGACCAAATATGACATTGGTTCAATCACATCAGGATCACTCTCCGAAAGAAGAGTGGGATCGACCAAATTTGAGATTGGTTCGACCACTTGATCAACCAAAGGTTGAGTAGGTTGTTGAGAAACTATAGGTTGTTCAAGAGAAGGAAATTCTTGAGTCTCGGACCACACTCTTCGCACCTCTGTGATAGCAGGGCACTGGTGAGTAAGATGATCTCCCTCACATAGCTTACAAGGGAACTTAAGTTTGCACTTCGAACAACCCGTTTTCTCAATGGTGTCAACATGACTAGAAATGGCTGACTGTTTTCTCTCAACATGACCTACAGAGGTTGATATTTTTCCCCCAGCATGACCACCAAAGGCTGGGTAACTAGGCCCAACCTGACTAAGAGAGGTTGGTTGTTGAAAAGCGTCAGAATGTTCAAAAATGGAATGACCATGAAACCAAACTCTTCACACCTCTGCGATAGAAGGGCATTTATAAGTAAGGTGGTCTTTCTCACAAAGCTTACAAGGAAACTTGGGCTTGTGTTTTGAACAATTAGTCTTTTCAACATTGTCAACATGACTCGCAGTGGCTGACGGGTTGTCTTCAGCGTGAACCACAGAGGTTGAGAGACTACCCCCAGCATGACTTGCAGAGGTTGAGAGACTGAGTCCAGCATGACTTGCAGAGGTTCGACGAGCACCACCAGCATGAACAACAGAGGCTGAATGGTTAGGATCAACATGCTTTGCAGCAGTTGAGTGTGTGCCCCCAGCATGAACTGCAGAGGCTGGGTGGACGGATCCAACATGACTTGCAAAGGTTGGATGGGGAGGTTCAACTTGAACATCAAAGGTTGAACAAGTGCCCTCAGCATGAACTGCAGAGGCTGAGTGACTGGATCCAACGTGACCTAGAAAGGTTGGAAGGATCCCACCAGCATGATCAATAGAGGTTGGATGGTGAAGATCAACTTGACTTGCAGAGGTTGAGTGCTTAGATCCAACATGACCTACAAAGGTTGGATAGGTGCCCCCAGCAAGAACTGCAGAGGCTGGGTGGTGAGGTTCAACTTGACTTGCGGAGGTTGAACGGGTGTCCCCTTTCTTATGTGCCTTCTTCCTATTCCTTCTTCTTTTACTCCTTTTAGACTGTCGATTACTAGTATCAGTACTTTCACCGCATGAGGTAGAAAGAGTAGGAGAATCAACTACAGGTGAAGGGGAAGTAGTGTTTTGATGCCCTTGATATAAGGAGCTTACTTGAGAAGCATCAGGAGCATTCAGGACAGTTGGAGTGGAAAACAACCACACCGGTATCCCTAGGGTGAATCCAGGTAGATTCAAAGTGGCCATCAAAGGAACACCAGCATTCCCTGTGAGAGGAATAGTACAAGGAGTTCCCAGCATGGGGATCTCTTAGTTGGTGTTCAAAGGGGTGTTAGCCATAGTTTCAAACAAGGAGACAAAGTCTGAGGTCAACAGGAAACCAAAACTACCAAGCACACGCCTAAAGGCAGACTAAGTACAGACAAACCACACAGCACTCACTAAAAAATTCCTAAAGCCAAACAGACAAACATGTATAAGATACGCTTTCCAAAAGAAAGCTGATAGACAAATACTTGGCATCCCTGTAGCTATTCTTAGGCACAAGCAAAGGAATCAACCACCACACTCCCACACTTTCTACCGAGGTTACCTTCCAAGCCCGTCCAAGGTCAACTAGAAATAGCCTTCTGGTGTACCTATATATGAACCCTAGATGTCAAAGAGACTAAAGGCTACCTTAACTATATTGATAGTCTGGGGGGACAGTCGCAAGCCTGGTTCATACGCATGGGCAGGGTAGCAAAGTCTGAAACCTTGTCTAGGACAGAATCCCCAGATGCGCAAAAACCATGGTTTACGTTTTGACAAGGAATCGGAGGGTTATCTCCTCGGTCCAATGCCTCCACGCGGCCTCGTGCTTGACTCTCGTTTGAGAGGAAATTCCCAGATACAATCAACATACAAAAGGGTTTACCTAGTGATTGGCCAACTACGTCTAAAATTTTAACACTTGTGGAGAGTTGAAACTCCCTAATCCACAAGTCTAGCCTAAGCTAGTTGGTGTATGAGCCTATAAAATAAAACTTGCTAATACATTTTAAATTATATCGTTTATTTTAAGGGTTGTTTTTAGTCAGAGGGTAAATGGCATGAAACTTATGTGGTGTTTTGACTCAAAGTTGAAACAAAATGACTAAGAAAAGAGAAATGAAATGAAAAAAACAATAACTATTCTCTTATTTTCAAATAGAAACTTGAAAACCACAAAAGAACAAATTCTTTTTATTTTTTCCAAAAACAATGATATGCCATGCAATCTAGACTAAAAAACTAATCTACATGCATATAAAGCAAACATGTTTTTTTTCTTTATAAGTATAAACTGATGAAAATACAACAGAAAACTAAGACTATATTTTTTGTAATTTTTGAGATTATATTCAAAAACTGAAAACAAAACTACTATATGCAAATCAAATGCAAAAGTTTCTAATGTTTTCTTTTCATTTTTCAAAATGTTCAAAGACTACTATGCACTTAAATGCAAAATACTTGAGTATGCTTGAATTAAACTAACTGTATAAAGTAAGCAAGGTGAAGTAAACAGATTAATAAGACCAAGGATCAACCACCTAAGGAAGACTTGGAACCCTAGCTTGGGCGGACACAATGACAATAAATCATCGAAATCACACAAAGGCAAGTGGCAAACCAAATACTATCTGAAAATAGAATGGGATACACAGTGTCCAGAACCCTGATCACTGATTCAGACAACCTACACTTGAACCTATAACCCAAACAGGCAAATCCACTTCAAGATGCAAACAGAAGACAATCCAAATAAAAGAAACTCAAGGGCTTTACAAGAAAGCACAAGGTGTGGCCAACAAGGTAATCAAACTGACAGTGTAATGCTTATAAGGAAGACCAACCAGCAAACAAATTTTATAAAGGGACAGGGACAAGCAAACCCTAACCCAAAAATTCAAATGCTAAGGCTTGTACATGACTGTGTATAAGGGAAACCCGCATACTGTACGCTACTGTCCAAGAGAGCAACCCATGTATGCAGGTCTCTGTACGCGACTGTATGCAAGAGCAACCCACGTACAGGTACAAAATTTTCTAATAAAAAAGAAATTCTTTAAGGTCTTCAAACATTACCTTAAGCATGAACCAAGATAGAATACCACACACACAATCAAGGCAAAGACTAGGCAACGGTAACAGCAATAACCCACAACAGTCTAGGCTCCCCAGCGGAGTCGCCAGTTCTGTTGTTCGGGAATAAACACCCTTATAATCGAGGTTCTGGGGTTACCAACGTACTCTTAAAACTTTTAAGCAATCAACTTTAAAGTACATAAAGGAAATAGGAAGATATGATGGACTCACCCGATTAATGACGGTTGATCCAAGCTTTTTCTTCTTCCGCTCTGCTCCTCTCCAAAGCTTTCAGGGATGCACCTCCTTCACCTGCCAAGAGCAAATCCTCCAAATACAATATTATACATGTATATATGACAAGTTAGATAAACAATATATAGAGTGCTTAATCATAAATATTCATCAAACCATGATACATGAAAGAGAGTCAACACATAGTTGGAAGAAGGATTCTCTTTATTAACAATAGTGAATGAGATAAGTGTACAACCCAACGCCTGAAACAAGGACTCCTCTGCAACCAAAGGATTCTGAGTTTTGCTGCTCAAAAGACTTCTGAAGATATACCACCAACATAACTTTGCTCTCCAATTATGATTGATTAATGCCCTCCCCAATGCCTCTATTTATACTTAGGAAAATAGAGCAGTTTCGAAGGTTGAGGAGGTTGAGACAGTTAACATAGTTAATGTTTAAGGCTTAACAAATCTCCATTAATCGTGTTTATTATTTTTAATGTCGAATGGAGGCATACGCGAGTATTGATATAGGAAACCTGCTAGGACACGTGAGTTGCTATAAGGGAAACCCGTGTACAAATCTGTACATAGGATTCAATGACAATACCCGCGTATAGTACATGATATGCTGTGGAGATAGTCGCGTATGTACGCGAGTTGCTGTGGAAAGAGTCGCGTATAGCAATCAACATGTAAAAGGTAAAAATGGTAGAGTCGCGTATAGCAATCAACATGTAAAAAGGTAAAAATGGCAAGCTAGGTGGATAATGAATGCATCTCATGTCATGCCCATCTATAGTGTTTTAGGAAACCTTCAATCCATAAATGTCCTTTTGTGTGCCGACATATGAAGTGTCGGCACTCGGACGGAGAAGTGCCATTTGGGTTGATAACAATCGGTCAAAATATTACTCCCCCAGAGCATGAAAATAATGAAGGGTCTCGCATGTATCCCCCAAGAACAATGTATTTGTGAATTGCTCTCATAACGAGAGGGTAGTTAGGTGGGCAGTTATTCCATCCCAAAGAAAGAGACAACAAAGATAAAAAAACCTACCCAAAAAGCATTTCTTTTCCTTTTTTCAAAAATAGAAAAAAATTCTGGTTCATTAAGGAAATAAATCATTTCACACACACACACACACACACACACACACACACACACACACATATGAGTACTTTTCCACTAAAACTTATGTATTCTTTTTTTTCGAGCGAGAAAAAGGAGTAATTCAATTAATTTGTAATCAAATTACATATGGTAGAAAGGCTTTTTCTGGCTCTTTCTTGTATATGGCTTAATAGCCATTATGTCCAAAAGAAATATGGATTTTTCTATATTATGTTTCCATCAAAAATATATATTTTCCACTCTTTTTAAGAGCCTTGTTTCAAACTGCACAATATAATGGAAAAATGTGTTGTCTTCAAGTAAAAAAAATCCTGCATTCATGTCATGTTATTGTCTCATTTATACAAGCTAAACAAATTTCTCTAACTGTTCAAAATTAATTAGTTTTGCTTAGCTCTGTTCTAGTCCTTCTATGAAATGCCTGTGGTAGAAATCATGATAAGAGTCGTTTTCATATTCTTTGATCTTCCACTAGACGAGCGTGATGTTTAGCCCCAATTTTGAAAGTTGGTTAGCAGTTGTATTTTGCGCCTTGTAAACATGTTGACAGCAAAATGGGTCAAACTCTTCCAATGTCTGTTGAGTGTCTGAAAGCACAGTATTTAAAAATACATTATGACAAATTTGAATTTGATTTATCCAATTTATTACTAGCATTGAGTCACCAAAATTTTGAATGTGTGCAAAGTCCCTTTCTCTTGCTAAAATAAGAAGTTTTAGGGTAACGAGTTATGTGTAGTTGTTTGTGCCCCGTCCCAGACCCAACTGAATTTGTAAGAAATGGGTTTCGATGAGAGGTGAGATAGAGGACTGCTCACCCCTCCACTTCTCCACACATGTTCCATCTTTTGAGGCACCATCAAAGAAATCCTGGGACATTTGTTTGTTTATGACTTCCTCTTAAAACTTATGCATTATTTATCCATAACTATTTATATTTACTTGTATTTTTTGTTACTGAAGAATAGGATTACTAGAGAGGATGTTACATCTAGACTCTGAATACTAGACAAATGGATTGACGTTCACAGAGAAGAGGCTGAGTAGGAAATGGGTTATGAGAAAATTGTAACGACCTGAATAGTTATTTGTAAGTTTCTAACTTTACGTCTTTTCATTGGATTTTAATGTAACAGGTCCAAGTTTGATGTACTGGAAAAAAAAGTATCATAAAGCGGTTTCTTCAATGTGGTTTAGAGAGCAGCTTCACTCCAAAATCAAGGCATAGAAAACATGGAAACAACAATATTCCATATGAATCCTTGGTTGGTTAAGCTACTACAATTGTGTTGTCTTATTCTTCTTTTATGTACAACTAGCACACCCACATAGTTTGCGGTTGGATCACGCCGATAAGGATCACATGGTTGAGAGATAGTGATGGAATGGAAAACAGTTTGGAAAAAAATAAATTATTCCTCATATTTTTCTAGTTAAACGGGTTCAACACTGAGTTATCCATGCCTTTCTACATGTTATCATCGATATTCTTCATGTTATCCATTTATCAACTATCAATTATTTTTATATTAATTTTTTTTTCCAGCTCACGTTCTTCCAGATATCTTCCATGAACTGTTGATTATCCATTCATCAGCTATGAGTTATCCATTCATTGCTATCAGTTATCCATTCATCAACTATCAGTTATTTTTTATATTTAATTTTTTTTGTATAATTGTTTATTTTGAATTTTGAACGAGTGTCATAGAATCAATCTCGACAGTACACTTGTCTCATCCTCATCGATAGATGAAAAAGTATAGGCCGTAGTCCACCCCAAATCTCAAATAAAAACATCTATCAACGTAATAACTCTATTCCGAAATTAGTAATGTTTGTTTCTTATCGTGTTTAAAGGATTTTCCTACAATCCAAGGGGATCCAGGTGGATGAGATGTGCCAAATCTGTCACATTATCAACTCCAAAAACAAGTGAAGAAGGTGTATCACATTTATCACATCCTATAGATTCAAAAAAATATTATTTATAAAAAACATTTGACATATTTTAATTTCAAATTTCAATTTAATATCTAGACAATTTCAAACTACTGCAAATATAATATTTGAATAGACAATTGCAAAGTCTTAAGGCAAATGACCAATTGAGAAAGATTTATAAGGCTACATTTATATATAGTAGTGATTTCAGGCAAAGTCTAAGGCAAATGACCAATTGAGAAAGTGTAAGGCTACATTTATATATAGTAGTGATTTCAGCTCCAAATCAAGCAAACACGACTCAAGTTAGTTCAACAATCACGAATTCCAATTTTAAACTCCTAATTCGAGTCAGACTCCTAAAGTCACGGTCTTGGGTGGTTAATTTATGTTGGATCCAATCAACCCTGATACATAGGGTTTGATCAGTACATAAAAAATTCTTGCATTCCCATCCCAGCGGCTCAAGAACAATAGTTATAACCAACCGAAAACACGCCACATCGTTAGTTGTCTACTTAGTACTACTTGTATATACATGCATGCGAGTCAGTTACAAATGGAGAAACCTTTTATTTTTTAATTTTGTCAATTCTAATTTATAAGGTTGGCACGCAGGTTTATATTCTAATCGTTTAGACGTCAAAACACTTTCATTTGAGATTATATTTTTTTTATAAGGTTTTATAATGTTTTATAGATTTATGTGTTGAGTTATGTATTTGCAAAATAAAACATTGCTTTAAATTTTGGAAATGAGATATATTTTTGTTGATAAGCGATTTAAATGAAAAGTGTACTCTGAGGGTAATCTCAGTCTTTTAATGGCTGATTAAGGATAAGGATGGATGACTGAGATTTCAAATCAGTTGGATATTCGCTCAATAGATTCGTCGAGCACATAGTTTGGAGGGTTGAGAATGAATTGGTGATTAAGATTTTTTCTACTTGGATTAGTGTTAATGAGCTCACTCAACTGGCAAATCCAATCGCCACTTTCAACTGAATATTTTTAATTCAGGTTTCCACGGGATGCCTATCAGCCTTTTCATTTGCAATTTTGCACAAATTGCAAATGTGCTAGTTTAAGGTGCTTTAGATTTTATGTGAAAGTGTTATCTAAATGTGAAAAGTCATTCAACATTTTAATGACCATAGAAATTTGCACGCAACATTTCCATTGTCTTTTTATCTTTTAACAAATAAAATTTGCAATCTAAACTTTATGTTGGTTATTTTATGGTTTGTTTTGACTTCCAGTTAAAGGAAGCATAATGATATGACAATATATTTGAATATCAGTATAAATCTATCTTAGTATCAATCTTTTGAGGTGCAAATCTTTTTTAGAATTATAAACTTCAGCTCGCACCTCAAAGGATTGGATCCCTCTGAATGCTTGATAGAACCAAAGTTAAAATAGATCTATACTAATATTAAAACTCAAAACTATGCAAATATATTGTATAAAAAAACCACTCTTATTTGTTAAAAGTAATATAAAATCTACAACTATTAGAATGTATGGTGTAAAAAAAACCACTAGTATTTCTTTTGAGCAATTTGAGAGTTTTTCCCTTTACTTGCTCATGTTATTTAGAAAACAAAATTATTGCATTAATAGTAATTTAAAACCTAGAATTATTAGAATGTATAGTGTAAAGAAAATTACTCATTTTTTAAGGTAATTTGAGAGTTTCTTCCTTTACTTACTCATGTTATTAGAAAAAAAAATTATTATGTTATTTATTGCCGAATAACTTATTAATTTTTTTTTTACTTGTTCATGTTTTTTCAAATCTTTTGAAGAAAGGTTGAGGATGGAAGCTGCCATTATCTCAGAGTGTTCTATCCTAGCATATAAGTTGGCCCCAACAAACATAAAAGATATAAGATATAGCAGTGCAAGCTCTTTATTTTAGCAATAATAGACAGAGCAAGCTTTTTATTTTAGCTTAATAATAGTAAAGTACAATACATGATACGGATAGTCTAACAGCCGTAGGGATTCAACAAGTGTTTATGAAAGCATGCAGGAGGTGGGCTTCAACGTGCCATAGAATGATGATCGTGGCTCATATCCATAAACCGTTGACTCCCTTGGATTCAGGACATATAGATAGTGCTAGGGGTGGCCCTCTACTCTAGCTCTATGGACAAGGGATCTTGTTTTAGGTCAATTTTGGAAACTAGGGTTTTGCTCAATAAGGGAATGCGAAAATTTTGCACATAGGGATCAACTTTGCAAATTCCTCGACCGTGAATGTGTGTCTAGCGTTCCCACATGGAACCTCTGTAAACACGCTCTCATGACCCACTGAAAACTCGTTTTGATGCACGGTTTCCATTCTATGCATCGGGTAGGGATTCAATAGGTGTCATTGAAATCATATAGGAAGTGGGATTCAACGTGCCATAGAATGATGATCATGGCTCGGGTCAACGAACCGTCGACTCCGTTGGATTTAGGACATCTGGATAATGCTAGGGGTGGCCCTCTACTCTTGGTCTATGGATAAGAGATCCTGTTTTACGTCAATTTTGGAAACTAGGGTTTTGCTCAGTAAGGGAATGTGAAAATTTTGCACATAGGGGTCAACTTTGAAAATTCCTCAACCGTGAACGTGTGGCTAGCGTTCTCGCATGGAACCTACCGAAACACGCTTGCATGACCCCCTGAAACCTCATTTTGATGCACGGTTGCAATTCTATACCTCAGGTAGGGATTCAACGGGTGTCCTTGAAAGCCTATAGGAGGTGGGCTTCAACATGCCATAGAATGATGATCATGGCTCGGATCGACAAACTGTCAACTTCGTTGGATTTGGGAAATCTGGATAGTGCTAGGGTATCCCTCTACTATGGGTCCATGGACAAGGGATCATGTTTTAGGTCAATTTTGGAAACTAGGGTTTTTCTTAGTAAGGGAATGTGAATTTTTTGCACATAGGGGTCAACTTTGCAAATTCATCGACCGTGAACATGTGGCTAGTGTTCCCACATGGAACCTCCTTGAACACGCTTGCATGACCCACTGAAACCCCGTTTTGATGCACGGTTTCCATTATATGCTCGAGGTAGGGATTCAACAAGTGTCCCTAATAGCTTGTAGGAGGTGGGCTTAAACATATATGTTTATGGTTTGTGTTTGATCGGAATCATAGAGAAGAAAGGATACCCACAATAGGGTGCAACACAGAATTAGAAAGAAGTACTAATTGATATATGTTTTAAGGTGAGTGTAGATCTTCCCTACTTCTTGAAAACTATTATTCCATGTGTAGATGTTGATAATTTTGTTACTTATTATTAGGATTATTAATCCTCCCTTGTCCAATTTGGTCATATGTCTAAATCGGGAGTCATGTCTAAATCAAGAGTCCATCCAATCTACTTATAGTCATTAACACCATTGGGTCCACTTGGCCTAATTGGGGCACATGTTTCAGTTACTAAAGTGTGGGGAACACTAAGTGAGGCTCACTGCCACTGATTGCACTTGATTGCATCAGTTTAGGAGCCTCCTAGACCAATCCCTACAATTTAGGAGCCACTGGGAGTGCTGAAACAAACCAAGGTCAGTTCAGTTCAGTTAATGACTGGTTAAGCTGAGTTAGGAGTCAGTTACATTCAGTTCTAGTCCTCTACATTCAGTTAGCGCTAGGTTTGCATGGTTGCACTAAGGAGGGGTGCATTTCTCACCTACCACAGTCAGTTAGCCTCAGTCAACACTGAATGTAACACTTGAGTTGTGTTTTAGAACTCTGATGAACTTCGGTTATGGTTTAAACAAGATCAGTTAACTATTGAGTCCTCCGACAGTTATTTAGACGAGGTCTTAGTTACCTACAGTCAAGTAGAGTCTAATCAATTTGAATTTCCTCATGTGGATTAGAATTGCATGTGGTTATTTAAGCCATTGTAATTCATTGTAATTATTATCTAATTACTCTTTGATTAATGAAAAGCATTCACAACTGCAAGCCATTTTTGCACTGTTTCATTCTTCAATAACTGAGTAAATTGTGTGATCTATCATGTGAGTTGTGTGTTTGTCCACAGATCTATGTGCTCAATTTAATATGGTATCAGAGCAGAGGTCTCAGGTTCAATTCCCCCGAGCTACACCGAAGGCAGGGTGTTTGAGTATCGAATACCTCCACATGGTATAACCGCCGCACCTTTGGGAATATAAAACAAGTGGTTTAACCACCACTCCTAGTGATAGGGCCTTGTGTCGGGTTTCAAATGTTCATCACAATCTGCAGGTTTTGGTGTAACGGAAAACCTTATATGGTATCAGAGCCTCGGCAGACAAGGCACTTCTCCTCCTCAGATCTCCTACTAGATCATTTTTGAGCAAAATTGCTCCTTTCAGCTCTGCACCAGAAGCAGAAGGTTTACCACTTAATACCCCAAGTAAAGGAATTATTGATCAATATTGATCAACTATGCTGGGTGTGAAAACCTGAAATGTGCAGGTTGTCGACCTTATGGTGCCCCTTTTTTGTTTTTTGCAGGTACAACTTCGAATGGATTCATCAGTTCCTCTTCTCAGCCTATCCTCAAACTATTCAGAATGGAAGAAGAAGATGATTTCATCTCTGATGAGACAAGGTCTCTGTCAGGTGTCTATTGGACTCGGTAAAGAGTGTTTTAGTAAGATTGACTGGCTGAATAAAAGTGATGGATATTTTGGAACAATAGCAACAGACCTCTCTCCTAGCTTGCGCTACCTCATTAGATCTATTGAAGACCCGAAGGAACTGTGGACAAGATTGGACAGAACCTTTGGAGTGATTAATGAGGATCATAATAGCATTTTGGAGAGAATATCCAGCACCATAAGCACTCTTGATCCAAAAATCTCGGCCTCCACTCTCTCTGATGAAGTTGTTCAAGATAAAGAAGAAGCAAAAGCTTCTACACAGTCAATTCGAATTGAAGACAATCTCCATGCAGTGACTCCTTCTCTTGATGCTCTGGAAGTTCATGAGATCTCTGATATCTCATCTTCTCATATTGCTGAAACAGAAGAAGACATTCGAATCTCTGATATTGAAGAAAAATTATGTTGCACTTCCATGCAAACATTCACCAGTGATTTTCCTTTGAATTCTGTGCAAAATCTACCAGTAATTGCTTCCGAAAGTGAAGAGAAATTTGATTTTTCTCCCTCTAATGTTGTTGCTAGTGTGCAAATATGTGATACCTTGGATATTTTGGAAGAAATATCATATTAACAGAGTGATCCATTCACTCCCCATGATCTATATTTTCCAGCAAATTCCTGCAGGATTGCATGCACCAAAATTTAGAATTTTGAAGAAGAATAAAGTTGTGCATCCACCGTCTCGGTTAACCATTTATTTGAATCTGATATTAACCTTATTGGATCTGATATGATCTTATTTAGATCTGATCTGATATTTCTTGGTTTAATATATCAAATTCATAATCTTTCAGCACTGCTTGTAGATGTTCTCATCAATGGTGTGAAGAAACAAGTACCGCAAGTCTCCTACAAAGCTGTTGCTGGGGATTTGATTCCATTTCACAGTTTTGGATCTGTTTTGAACCTGTTTAGATCTGATTTACTTCTGATCTGATATTATTTGGTTCATATTTTAAAATCCAAGAGCTTTCGTTCATGCTTGTAGCTGCTCTCACTAATTTCGGTGTGAAAAATCAAGTACCGCACTTTCTCTTCAAAACCGCTGATGGAGATTTGGTGTTAGTTTCCTCATATGAGGTTGCTGATATTTTATTATGTGATTCATTAGCTATTTCAAAAGCTATATAAGACTATGGAGCTCAAGCATTCACTCTCAACAGTCCCAGTGCTTCTCTACCATTGATCACATGCTCATCTCCTCACAGAACTAGTAAAGAGGAAGATTTTCTACATCCGCCTGGAATCTTGCTCCTAACACTTGGGGTTGTTCTTACCACTCATGGTTTGTTGTTCATGGCTGCAACATATCAGTTTCTTGATTGTTCCTCACATGTTCTGAATCCTCAAGAACCTTTTCTCACTTATCAGTTGACTTCAATTGCTCTACATGGGTCCAATCTTCATCCGACAACTGTCTATATTTCTAATTTAGTTGAGCATATCATTTTTCTTCCAAAGAGGAAGATTCCTCCAGACATAATGATGGAGAGGTTCACATGCTAGGCCCCAAGATACCTGTGCACAGAAGAACCAGATTGATCCTGATTCTACCTGCTTAATTAGAAGGGGGGGGTTTCCCATGTGGTTTTTCCCCAGCACCTTGTTTCTTAGCAGTTACTTTACTTTACTTGATGTAATGGGTGACCTATGGTCATATGTCTAAATCGGGAGTCCATCCAGTCTATTTATAGTCATTAACACCATTGGGTCCACTTGGCCTAATTGGGGCACATGTTTTAGTTACTAAAGTGTGGGGAACACTAATTGAGGCTCATTGCCACTGATTGCACTTGATTGCATTAGTTTAGGAGCCTCCTAGACCAATCCATACAATTTAGGAGCCACTGGGAGTGCCGAAACCAACCAAGGTCAATTTAGTTCAGTTGATGCCTGGTTAAGCTGAGTTAGGAGTCATTTACATTCAGTTCTAGTCCTCTACATTCAGTTAGCACTAGGTTTGCATGGATGCACTAAGGAGGGGTGCATTTCTCACCTACCACAGTCAGTTAGCCTCAGTCAACACTGAATGTAACACTTGAGTTGTGTTTTAGAACTCCGATGAACTCCGGTTATGGTTTAGACAAGGTCAGTTAACTATTGAGTCCTCTGACAGTGATTTAGACAAGGTCTTAGTTACCTACAGTCAAGTAGAGTCTAATCAATTCGAATTTCCTCATGTGGATTCGAATTGCATGTGGCTATTTAAGCCATTGTACTTCATTGTAATTATTATCTAATTACTCTTTGATTAATGAAAAGCAGTCACAGCTGCAAGCCATTTTTGCACTGTTTCATTCTTCAATAACTGAGTAAATTGTGTGATCTATCATGTGAGTTGTGTGTTTGTCCACAGATCTATGTGCTCAATTTAATACCTATTGTGAGGTGTTGAACTTAACTTATTTCGTGCTTATTTCCCATCATTTTCAAGCAAGAAATATTCTTTGTTTGTGTTTTCATGAAGGCAAAAGGGTTTATCAATCTCTATGTGCAGGGGAATTGATCGTAGGATCTCATATCATCCGTGAGACTGGAAATTCGAAAGAAGGTTGTTTCCATATTAATTTAGCCTCGTCATCCAATAGATGTGAGAATTTGCACGATGAAATGCAGGAGGAAATGGCTAAAGCAATGCAAAACAATTACACTGTATCTGGTGTAATGGATAATCCGTATCCGAATTAAATCAGCCTGTATCCAGGTCCAGGGAGGAAGATGTTCCTTCTTCAAAGAATTAAATGTATAAATGTATAATAATTGAATGGATGATAAATTACAATGGATATGGTTTCCTTAAATATGGCTTGGCCATCACATATTGAAGAGACACTTCTCTTCATAAACTATATTTTAATATTATTAATTACTATTAAGAATAGTTACCTATTTATTACTATTTTATTGTTGTAATATTGCCTTCCCCTTAGGAAAGCTTTGTCCTCAAAGATTAGATTATTGTTGTCATTTTTTCATTCTCGTTTTGTGTTGAAACAATGTCATTACTTCCTTTATGTCTTTTTTAGAACTGGTATTAGGTATGTGCTTCATATTTACGCAATAGTTTTCCATCTTCCTTTCATTTATAACTTGAATTTGTGCTACATTATGTTTATTATTGTTATCCCATTTTCCTTGTACATGAATACGAGGAATATTTTTGTGACTGGCCATATCAAGCCTTGTTTTAGAAGTCGTTTGTCCTACAATACTTAGGATGTCATCACATAATGTTTTCATTTTATTATCCTTACGAATTATCTCAAGAAGTGACGTTTCGTGAGGCTTCTCACACTCGAAGTCACCTGATAGTGTTATTGTTACACTGAAATCTCGTCACCATCATGTTATGAGATAAGTATTCCCTTGTCTACTCCAATCCCTCAAAGTTTTCCCTAAAGAAATGAAGGTTCAATTTTTCCTTGTTTTGAGTTGGTAACACTCCTGCCCCATTAACAAGAAGCGTTACCCAAGTCAGAAACGCTCCTGATACATGAGCAACAAGTGGTGCCACCTCCTCTAGCCTTACTGTAAGAAGCGTTCCCCCCCTTAACATCACCTGTTTTCTTCATTAGAGGAGTGGTGCTCAATGTAACACCCCGGTTTTGACCCTGTTTGCATGATGTATATAATGTAATTAATCATGGTGAGGAGCTAAAGGCAAAAGCCCCACCATCGATTCGATTGTGTATGTTTTGGAAATGGGGATAGTTGTCGACAGTATATCGTGTTATCCGGCACATTATAATTCGGCATCATGTAAACACGCACATCAATCAAAATAAACCCACAACCAGCTACGATAGTGCAACGTTAAAATGAAAAGGGCATGATTCCAAAGGATAAGGGTGTGGGGGATGTCCAACCTTGGTCTTGGGGGGGGGAAAGCCTTGTGTCATCTTCCCTTATCTCATCCAACCTCTTTAATTTCTTGCTGAGTGGTTGAGGTAGTTATTGTTGAGTAGTGGTGGTTGTGGCAGGACTGTCAGTCCTTGCCCATGTGCCCACTCCACCAACGGACTCTCCTCTTCACTCGCGTGGGGCAGAAGAAACACTCTTCCACTCTCTCCACGACTCCATTCTCCTCCATTCCTCCATTGTTGTGATCTGTTCATCCTCACACAGAGCCGTGGTCTGTTCTCCTCACGCATGGAGTCGGCGTTTTTGGTCTCCACCATTGTCGGACTGTGAAGAATCGCTGTGGGACCTCTTTTGTTGTGGATGGACTATTGTTTCCCACACTTTGTTGGCCACGTCCTTTCTCCTCACGCACAGGAATTCTGCGTTGGTTTTCTTCACGTAGGGAGCGGGTGAAATCGTGGTTGTCACTCGGGTTTTTCGGGTGCAGAAGCCATTTTTACGCTCAGGGACTGTGTGTAAGTTTCCTTACTGAGTTGTGGCCCATGCATATGTTTTCCTCTGTGTTTTGCGGTTTGGTGCAAGTTTCCCTCACGCATAGATCGTTGGATTCATTTTCCCGTGTTGTGAGCCGTGCTCACTGATTATGTTGTGGGACTGTTGTCTTCCCCGCGTTTTGTTGGCTATGGTGCCCAATTACGTTTTTGCCGCTATGGATTCCTAGTGAGCCGTTCTCTGTCATCAACGATGTCTCTGTTTTGTGGACTGTGTGACGTTGCCATAGCTCTCATTATGAGGTTGGGTTGCTGAAGTACCTTGGTTTGGGTTGCTGTTGAGTCGTTTTGGCCACGCTAGGGCCAAGAACAACTCTGAGTTGTCTTGCGGCTTGAGCCGTGTTCACCGTTTGGTTGGGATCGTCAACCGGTCGTCTTGCCTTCTTCACAGGGCGGTGAAGGGATTGTGTTGCTGCGGTATGCAGTGGTTGGTCTTCGAACTGTTGTGAGTGGAATGTAGAGGATGGGTATGCTTGAGAAGGTTGGTTTTGTGGCCACCAGCTTAGCATTAGCCTTTCCTAGCTCCTTGATGACCTGGTGAATCCCAACTGTGTTGGTTTGCTGCTTTGTGAACCTTGGCTATGTGTAAGCCTACATTAACCCTTATCCCTTGAGGAATCATGCCCATCTCGGGGGTGGCAGTGATGCTGAGAGATTGATGAGCACGCTGGCCTATGGTTGGGTGGAACGTTGCTGCGACGTAGCTGGTTGCGGGAAAATTCTTTATCAAAAGATAAGTAATCCTGACTGTTTCATCTCTGCAATTATATCTACTATTTCATGAATCATGATGAACATGTCTAATGCTAGAATGTGTGTGTTGCTTCCGCTGAATGTTGAGTAATTGTGTATCCTTGTATGTTTTATGCATCTTCGTATGCATTATGTTAAGTTTTCGATATCAACATTTATCCTTGTTCATGTTCATGGCGTTGTCTGCCCGTATGCATTGGTGTTGGCCACGTCTTCTTCGTCGGTCGGAGGGTCGGGGACGTGACAGAGTGGTATCAGAGCTCATGTTGCAGCATGGGCCTGCATGGACCACCAAGATCCAGTGACAGAGGCAGGATTTCCTTCTGCCCAGTAGAGATCAATAATTATGATAGAAAAATTTGTTGAAAATTTTCTCTAAGTGCCGAGCTCATCGAGTCATCAGAGAACTAAGTGGGGAGCTCCTCCGATACGTCGGAAGGTGTAGTCGGAAGGCCATTCGACGAAGGGCAAGCGGAAAAGAATTTTTGAAAAAAAATTGAAGTGTTGGAGCATTCGGAACACTTAGTGGAATGGACTTCCGATGTAGCGGAAGAGCTAGCAGAAGCATGCCCGACGGAGAACAATTGGAGGGAAAATTTCAAAAAAAATTCCAAGTGTTCGATGTCCATCAGAAGCAGAAAGTTGTTCGAGCGTCTGCCGTTGCGGATGGCTAAACAACTACGCGTTTGACGGGTAAGGCCTCCGACCGACGCCATGAAGAAAGTTTGAAAAATTTCTCTAAGTATAGAAATCTTCGGCTATGGGAAGAAGATAGTGGTTTGATGTTCCGTCGTTGCGGAAGCCAAAAGCACTAGCCTGCCGATGAGGAAGGACTTCCGATGCCGGTCAAAATCAGTTCACCGATCGAAAGAAAATCGAGGATCGTGTTAAGCCGTTGCAGCTGCGGAAGGAACTATTTCACCGACGAAAAGAAGATCAAGCGGCGAAAGTTAGCTGTTTGAGCAGCCGATACGTCGGCTCAGTTAGCGGAAAGGACTTCCGATGCCGTCAGCGAAAGAAAGTAGAAAGAGGAAAATTTTGAAAAAGTTGAAAATTCGTCTAAGTATGGAAGCTGTCGAAAAACTTTAGAGGATCGGTCCGCCGATATGCCGGAAGCCAAAGGAGGATCGGCCTGAAACGTCGGAAAAAAATAGAAGATCAGATCGCCGATGCGTAGTGCTTAGTGGATCCGACAGCCTACGAGCAGCGGAGGAAATTAGTTGTTTCGACCGCCGAAACGTTGAACTAATAGTCGAAATGAGAGCCAATTCTACAGAGGAAAATTTTGAGCTTTTCAAGTGTGATTTTCTAGCAGATTTCAACTGTTTTCCAGTAGGATTTTTCAGCAGTTTTTCAGTGGGGTTTACAGGTGGCTGAAGTTGACACCCATTCCAAAACACAGTTGTGTGTAAAATGCCAAGATTTGGTGAAAATATTCATTTCTAGAAGTGGTGTGGTTTTCACACCCAAGGTCGGAATGAAGCATGTGGATAGGCGTTGGAAAGCTTATCTAGTAGGGAACAAGGGAAAGTCACTAGAATCTGAGCATGGAGCAGAAAAGTGCTAATGACGGCCGCTGCTATCAAATGGAAAAATCTGGAAAGTTGCATGCCCAAAGGTAGCAAGGACTATGAAGGCTAACCAGCTGTTGTGTGGAAGAGGAGTTCCATGCAAGGATGTGGGACTTGAAAAGGGAAGTTTCCCTAAACTCTATCTTGCTGATTAATATAACTACATTTCCTAAGTTTTATACTTGAAATGTATGAGGATATGTATTGCATGCATAGGATATTACATGTTGGTAAGAATATTGAAAATTATAATGAGCCACTAATGATAACTATTGCATTGGTGTTGGCATTAGTGGAAAAACCAACGACAACCTGGACATGGTTGAGTATGTTGCTGATGCCAATGAATGTGACCAGCAACCCTATGAAGAAAGGGATAAGGCAACCAGTCCATAATCAAAAGATGGTGAGCAAAGCCTGCAATCTCCTGCAAGATACCAACCAAATTAGTAATGTCAAGGGTGTAAGTACGACCCATGAAGGTAAAAGTTGATTATGACAATTCCATGGAATGGTAAAGGTAAGAGACCTCATACCATGTGGATATTTGAAGGTTTCATGCCTGTATATATTGATTGAGCTTAGTAGCCCAAGGAAAGTAAGTACTGATGATCTTGATCATAGTAATGCATCCTATATGAGGTAGTCATGGTTAGGCCATGCATGGTGTGTTCAATGAATAGTATTCCTGAATCAATGCAAGGTAACATTGAATGGATATGCATTGAAAAGATTTTATGAATCTTGTAGTCATGCATTGAATGGATGCATATGAAGGGTGTGAGTGACTGATTGCATAAGTATAGGTGCAAATGTTGTGATGCATTGCATGAATGCATTGAGATGAGTGCATGTGATATTATGAATAACTAATGGTTGAAATGATGAATTGATGACAATTCATGAACCATTTCAAAGGTTGTTATGAATGCAGGATTGTAAGTGCATAAAGAGGATAGTCATGATCGATTGTCTGCTGAAAATGCTCTATGGAAGAGCAAGGTGGTACAAATGATACGCTTGTGAAGTAAGGAGTATCTAAACATTTCATTTAATTGCATGAATGATGTGACTATGCCTTGCAAATGTTAGTATGATAATGATTGCATGAAGTAAATGAGTTTTGGTAATATTGATGTGATTAACAGCTAGAAGTATTTGAATTTTATAAATTCTGAAAATGCTTCAGTGATGGTTGTAGCAATGAGAAGTTTATATGCATCCAGACTTACCAAGTGTTTGGTTGATTGAAGCTCAGGCTTCAGGTAGATTATTTTGAGCATGGTAGTGAGAGGTAAGACCCTGCCCAATGCCAGAATCTACCATGTGAAAGAGCCAAACCTTATGAGAAGAGTCTCATGGTTGTAAAAATAGTTGGTATGCATAATAGGTTGTTAAATTTGAATTGTGAATTTCGGATTTAAGAAATTGCTGACAACTACTAGTCACTATTGGCTTGCATAAGATTGTGTTGGATGATTGAAGCTTAGGTTTCAGGTAGAATATTTCGAGCATGGCAGTGAGAGGTAAGACCCTAACCAATGCCAGAATCTACCATGTGAAAGAGCCAAACCTTATGAGAAGAGTCTTATGGCTGTAAAGCTAGTTGGTACGCATAATGGGTTGTTAAATTTAAATTGTGAATTTCGTATTTAAGAAATTGCTGACAACTACTAATCACTATTGGTTTGCATAAGATTGTGTTAGGAGGATGCATTGTAAGTGGGTATTCGTATTATGTTAGAAGCAAACTAATTTCTGTAGTAGACATAATTGCAATTACCAATGTCATTGCTTGGTTATGGAACAATCAATTTGGATTGTATTATCAGATAATGATTGACTGTTTGGCTATTTGATGAATGTGCCAGGGGTGCATGTTGCAGGAAGATCATGTGTGATGGCCTGCAAGAGCCAAACTTCATGGGAAGGCTTTCCCTTGGAAATGGGTTTCGGGTGAAACGCCATTGGACATTTTGGAAATGTCTCATCTACACTACATGTTTGGTAGCAACATGAGTGAGATGGTATAAATTATGTCGGTAAGACATGTGTGAACATGAAATGTGAAAGGGAGTTGGGATGGAAAACCGAGGAACTGTTAACTCAAAGAAGGAGCCCCCCCATTCCTCCTTAACAAAGGCATACTGCATCGACAAATGGATAAGTGTTCTATGACCCTTGCTGAGAATATGCATGTCAAATTATTAAAATTCCATATGCAGAACATGTTTTGATTTAATATCCATTATGACCGATTGCTTGAGTATGAATAAGGCCTACATGGCTAACATCGGAAAGGGGTGCACGCTTTCCCGATGTCGAGTCATGAAAGGGTTTTCAATATTGATTACACCCTAGGGAGTGGACGCACTCCTGGTGTCTCAATACTTGATAGTGAATAATATGAAGTATGGTTACAGTTTTAGAGTAATAACGCTGATGAGTTTGCTTATATTTCTTGTGTTGACAGGCTAAATAGATGCAGTGGGGTGTTGCACCCTAAAGGTAAAAGGTAAATGGTTGTTGTGAGGGGTTACGAAGTAAGGGGTATTGTTGATATAAGTGTATGTTGGGCTGTTATATGCCTGAGGATCCATAGTAGATCCTAGACCTAGAAATGGTCATGGTAAAGTTCCAAGCCTAGTTGACATGAGGATGTACTGGCGGGACATTAATTATTTGATGTTGTGGAGCGGCCTGCGTGCTGACCTAACATCC
>LPNX010001010.1:137301-197369 GCA_001517045.1 Pseudotsuga menziesii | reverse complement strand
GATCCTGTGGACGAATGAGGAAACGCACAATACAGATAAGTATTGGATTATTTTGCTTATGAATATACATGTGTATATGATTTGGTTATGATGTTTTAAGTTCTTGTTTTAGAGATAAAACTGATGAGAATAAACTAAACATGTGAATCTATTCAATGTTTGGATATAGGTATCGCTAGAAGCGAGGACTATGAGAGCATCCTAAAAGTGCATGTGGACATGTGACTGTCCTGGAGAGCTCGGAATGAGCGGTAATGAAAAAGGTGCTAGTAATACTGTGGAGGTCCTAGCAGTCGAGACAAACCATGTGGAGAGACTCCATGGTTTAGAGGTCTGAAATGGACAAGCGACACTAAGTGTCATGACCAAGAGAGATTGGTCCAGCATTCACGGTGAAGTGAAAGAGGCTGAGAGCTAAAAAGCCACAACGGTGGTGTGGGTTCCAAGACGAAACAAAACTAAGAGGGGAAAAACTCTTGCTGCTCTCTCTTGCCCTTTTAATATATATATATATATATATATATATATATATATATATATGCATTGTGAAAAACAAAAGATTGTTGAATGCATGTATGACTGAAAATGGCATTAAAGAGAATTTGAGGTCAAAAATGGGCCTCAAAATGACCAAAATGTACTATAAAAGTCAACCAATTACATTCTAGTAGATGACATCATCCCCCATGGTTGAGGTGGCATTGCATGAGTTAAGAATGCTTATTTGTCACATTTTCTATGGTGGATGAAAACCCATAGTTAACCAACGTAGTGGTACAAGTACTTTTAAGTCATAAAGTGAAGTACTCATAATAAAAGTCATTTCACACTTTCTGATAAAATAATATTATTGTTATTTTCAAGTAAAGTATTCACAATTCACTTTCTCATATATTTATTATTGTCATTTTCAAGTAAAGTACTCATAATTCATAAAAATGTCTTTTCACATTTTTTTATAAAATAATATATTGTCATTTTCATGTTTTTTAAATTTTAAATTATATATTCACTCAATTGTATTTAATATCATAATGTCAAACTAATATATATATAATCTTGTACTTTTAAAATATATATATATAATCTTGTACTTTTAAAATAAATTAAATTCATGAATGATATTTATATGAAAAACATGTGTTAGTTATGCATATAAATTAAATTCATTTTTTTTAAATTTTATTTACAAGTTCAAGACAAATAAATGCTAAAGAATAATAAATTTTTTGGAATTTACAATGAATCTTAGTCACATTATTATAGAGTTATTTTATTAATTTTATTTATAGTCAATTTAGAAAAGTAACTCAACCATGGTTATTTATATTGTGCATAAAAAGTAGTGTAGGAGGTGAGTTGTCATATATACCTACCCCATAAAACCCTTAACTCATAATATTTTAATATATCTTATATTTTTGTAGTACATCTCTTAGGAGGCCCATTTTTGACCTCAAATTCTCTCTAATGAATGTGTGTATTTGCTAAAAGTAAATTATGAATGCTGGAATAGTTAATTCCCTGCTCAAGAATGAACATGAATGAGCTCGTGTGCCTGTTGGGAAGGCATGAAAAATATGAAAGTCTCCTTGATGAGGCTTGGACTGTCATGCCAATTGGGTAATTAACTAACTGATTTTAATGTTTATATTATGCTTGGTCTGACAGAATTTTAATGGTGCATTTCATAGGTGAGAAAAGTGAAACCCGGTGATGCACATTGATCATGGCAGCAGATCAAAAGTTGTTGGACTTGGCTGGAAGTCTCCTCCAAATGATTTCCAAGACCCAAGAAAATCTTGGGGAGATACTCAAGATACAGAAAATGAAGAATGAAATGAACCACCAGATTTTGCAAGACTCTATTGGTTTGCAAATGGAGGTGAAAAGCCTTATGGGAGCAATCGGCAAAAGAAAGGAAGGTGGATCAGCAATGGGACATTCGACCAAGCGACCCGTTAAGAAACGGTCCAGGCATGAAGACTCAAAGGAAATTGAGCAAGTAAAGATGAAGCAGCCAGTGAAATGTTGGGAATGAGGAGGACATCATTTACGCCGGGACTGCCCAATGAGGGAACATGATGAGGGAAACAGTCGCAAAGATCCTAGGCTTTGGGATAAGCTGAAAGCTGAGAACCAGCAGGAGAAGTTCATGGAAGCCGAGGGGCTTGGTCCTGAACATTCAAAGTGAATAACTTAACGTGGGACAGATCTGCAAAATTTTGAAATTTTGATGTGCAATTGTATATGTACTGTATATGTATTCCTATGTATTGGAACACCGAGGACAGTGTTATTCCAAGGGGGAGGGGAATGTAACACCCCGGTTTTGACCCCGTTTGCATGATGTATATAATGTAATTGATCATGGTGAGGAGCTAAAGGAAAAAGCCCCACCATCGATTCGATTGTATATGTTTCGGCAATGGGGATAGTTGCCGATGGGCTATCCGGCACATTATAATTCGGCATCATGTAAACACACACATCAATCAAAATAAACCCACAACCAGCTATGATAGTGCAACGTTAAAATGAAAAGGGCATGATTCCAAAGGATAAGGGTGTGGGGGATGTCCAACCTTGGTCTTGGGGGGGGGGAAGCCTTGTGTCATCTTCCCTTGTCTCATCCAACCTATTTAATGTGTTGCTCAGTGGTTGAGGTAGTTATTGCTGAGTAGTGGTGGCCGTGGCAGGACTGTCAGTCCTTGCCCACATGCCCACTCCACCAGCGAACTCTCCTCTTCACTCACGTGGGGCAGAAGAAACACTCTTCCACTCTCTCCACGACTCCATTCTCCTCCATTCCTCCATTGTTGTGGTCTGTTCATCCTCACGTAGAGTCGTGGTCTGTTCTCCTCACGCATGGAGTCGGCGTTTTTGGTCTCCACCATTGTCGGACTATGAAGAATCGTTGTAGGACCTCTTTTGTTGTGGATGGACTGTTGTTTCCCACACTTTGTTGGCCGCGTCCTTTCTCCTCATGCACAGGAATTCTGCGTTGGTTTTCTTAATGCAGGGAGAGGGTGAAAACGTGGTTGTCACTCGGGTTTTTCGGGTGCAGAAGCCATTTTTACGCTCAGGGACTGTGTGTAAGTTTCCTTACTGAGTTGTGGCCCGTGCATATGTTTTCCTCTGTGTTTTGCGGTTTGGTGCAAGTTTCCCTCACACACAGACCGTTGGAGTCGTTTTCCCATGTTGTGAGCCGTGCTCACTGATTATGTTTTGGGACTGTTGTCTTCCCCACGTTTTGTTGGCTGTGGTGCCCAATTACGTTTTGGCCACTATGGATTCCTAGTGAGCCGTTCTCTGCCATCAACGATGTCTCTGTTTTGTGGACTGTGTGACGTTGCCATAGCTCTCATTATGAGGTTGGGTTGTTGAAGTACCCTGGTTTGGGTTGCTGTTGAGTCGTTTTGGCCACGCTAGGGCCAAGAACAACTCTAAGTTGTCTTGCGGCTTGAGCCGTGTTCACCGTTTGGTTGGGATCGTCAACCGGTCGTCTTGCCTTCTTCACAGGGCGGTGAAGGGATTGTGTTGCTGCGGTATGCAGTGGTTGGTCTTCGAACTATTGTGAGTGGAATGTGGAGGCTGGGTATGCTTGAGAAGGCTGGTGTTGTGGCCACCAGCTTAGCATTAGCCTTTTCTAGCTCCTTGATGACCTGGTGAATCCCAACTGTGTTGGTTTGCTGCTTTGTGAACCTTGGCTATGTGTAAGCCTGCATTGACCCTTATCCATTGAGGAATCATGCCCAGCTCGGGGGTAGCAGTGATGTTAAGATATTGATGAGCACGCTGGCCTATGGTTGGGTGGAACGTTGCAGCAACATAGTTGGTTGCGGGAGAATTCTTCATCAAAAGATAAGTAATCCTGACTGTTTCATCTCTGCAATTATATCTACTGTTTCATGAATCATGATGAACATGTTAAATGCTAGAATGTGTGTGTTGCTTCCGTTGAATGTTGAGTAACTGTGTATCCTTGTATGTTTTATGCATCTTCGTATGCATTATGTTAAGTTTTTAATATCAGCATTTATCCTTGTTCATGTTCATGGGGATGTCTGCCCGTATGCATTGGTGTTGGTCGCGTCCTCTTCGCCGGTCGGAGTGTCGGGGACGTGACACTCAAGTTTTCAAGGAAAAAAGAGAAGTTTCAAGAGGCTTCTTGAAGCTTTCCTTCGCGGAGCCTCATCCCTATGGTTTAGGACCACATGGAGCTTGAGATCCTCCCTTTTTGGATCTTATATCCACCTCACCCTTGAGATCCTCAACCATAACTATCCTCTCATGCATTTAAATACTAGCTCGCCCCCCATGGGAGAGAGCAGGAAGAATTGTGTTGCATACCCACACTCTGCCAAAATCATTCTTGAGTCTTTGGAGGAAAGGTGAAGTTAGAGGTAAGGATCCATTGGAAGGAACTCTCAACACCAAGGCATAAAGGTAGTAGTCTCTCCAATCATTTCTAATAAAAATTGTCTTTTCTTTTCCATATTTATTGTTTCATTTGTATATATTGCTTGATTCCTTGGTCACAAGTATAATCTAGTTGATTATATTGTATGCTATCATGTTGCTCTTGTTGTTTTCCATATTTTGCAAGTTCTTCTGCGGGAATAGCGAGGACAGCCTTTGAGAGAAGTATCATGGCATTATATTCAATTAATTAACTAGATCTAGGGGAATTTTAACATTTTGTGTTTATGTTTTGTTCTAGATCTGAACCATTCAAACTAGGGAACCAGCTCCTATCTACAGGAGGTGCGTATTTCCGGCTAACAATTACATTTAGGTTTCTCCATCGTGGTAGAAGAGTTAAGGTAGAAGATGAATCTACGATATCTGATTCCTTTGACTTGGATTCCTTTGCATATTGTAGGATCCATCTTTTTTCATTGTATGGATCGTTCTTATTATCAACGATACTGGCTTGAATCTCATTATGATCTTGGTCGAGCTCATCTTTATCAAATATATTATTGTTATTTTGGTCATCCCTATGATATTTATTCTCCTTGTCTTGTTTATTCTCTTGATAAAATTTGTTACTCTCATTTTTGTTGACATAGTGGTCCAACATATCTGAGTTACTGATGAGCGCTTGCACGAAGTTGGTTCCACTTTTTAGTGCCACTTAAGAAATCGGAAACACACTTCTGAAGTGTAAATCAAGAACGCATATGCATTAATGATGGTACTTTCGGAATAACCCGAGCCCAAACACAAGGCTAAGATTAGTAAGGAAGTATCGTATATGTGATTTGTAAAAGTTAAATATCGCATATGTGATATATCACATATGCGATATATATCGCAAGTGCGATATATCACATATGTGATATGGAAAACAAAATAAAAATAGAGGCCGCGGGCCTCATTTCTTATTTGCATATTGATGTTTCGGGAGAGCGATAAACCGCATAGGCGATAAACCACACAGGTGATTTGCGTTTGAGCATTTGGAGGTGGCTTGGCTCCAATGGCAAGTAACTACTCATATCTATTACAAATTGTTTTCAATTCTTTATTTTTTTTGTTAATTTCATAGTTTTTATAATTGTTTAAAACAAATTTAATAAAAAAAATTGAATTAAATCAAAGAATGATAAATTAAAACAATTTGTATTTTGTTGTTTAAATATTAACAGATAACATAAATGAGCAAGATAATGTGGAAAAAGAACCCACTAATAACGAAAAACCTAACCCAAACATGAACCCAAACCCAAACCCGAAGGGGGAAGAAGACCGAAACTCACAGATTCTGGCGCCTTAGCTCATCTATTAGAGGGGGGGATCATTTGAGACAATCTTTAGCCGATGCATTGGACACAATAACAAACACAATTTCCAATTCCCAAGGAGCTCTGTACAACATTAACTCGTACAGATAATCCAGGAGGCAATATTGCTTCGATGGTTTGAGTTATAAAGACATCAAAGACCTAAAGATTACAAAAGACCAATTATTTTCATTATTCCGGGACCCTAAAACCGGATTGGTTCCACCCACCAGTCGAGCACACATTTCCAGAGACTGGTGTGTGGAACAAAATATGACAGCCAATTGGATGGATCGTTGGTATATGGTCTTCGATGAATACCCTCATGGGAATCGGGACATCCCATTTTATTTCCTTAGGAAGTTGTATGCAGAATTCATCCTAGGGAAACATGTTAACTATTTTGATATCTTAGGCTTCCAGGGTGTTGGTCATGGGATGCCCCAAGATAGGGAAGGGGCCAGGACGGATCCTAACTGTGTGCCATGCCTCCATGCACACCAAAACCCCCTCGGCTATATCCTCTTGCAGATCCCGTGATTGAGGATACACAGGAGGCCTTATCTGACTTGGCAGATACATTGCTTCAGCATGGGACTGATGTTCAAGGCAATGTAGGCCAAGGGGTTGGCACTTCTAAGGCTGGCCCATCGCACAGTAAGGATCCATCTACAGATCACACAGGAGACACAGAGCATTCAAAGCGTCGTGTTACTCCACACCCTTGCACATCGTGTGGAGGCATATGCTATGGCCCTGCTTCAGACTTCCGGGATGATGGATTACTTCGATTTGTAAGTAAAACTCATTATTTTCATATTATATTTTGTTTCATATCACAATTTTCAATTGTTTCGCAATTTATTTCTATTTAATTATCTAACAAATTATGTAAACAAATATACATCTGGTGTCCCATGGCACACCAAAGTCGCATAGTCCGCCGATTAATGTTGAGAACATTGATGCTGTTGTCATCCTTCCTTTTCTGTTGTGCTGCAAGTGTCAAGTACTCCCCTTTTATAACCATCGAGCCAGTTGGGAATTCAATATTTTCATCATCTGTAACAGGTTCGAGAATGGTTTTTTTCCCCTCTAAGCAACGTGCCAGCCAATAGTCAGAACCCCATTCATTATTTTTTGGGGCAACCACTGCATATATATGACCTATGAAAGGAAATAGGTCGAGTTAACAATACATTTTTTAAATAAGGTCTTGCATTTCTAATTTCTACATAGGTCGATTAAATAATACATAAATGCATTTTCTAATTTAGGTACTACTCATGTACCTGCTTTTATGAGATCCGATATGTGATCATAGTCTATAGAAATATGTGTTTGATCATCTTCCAAATGGTCTATTTCATTAACCCCGTTGAAATTGGTGCCAAGTGTCACTTGATCCCATGTATCAATGGTATCTGTATACTCACAATCATCCCATTCATCGATGCTACAGGAACTACAAAAGAAATTCTTCAATCTTGTCCAAATTTGTAGGGTTGAGTTGTCTAAGCTTCTAATTGAATGACATTGTCAAGTTCCATGCATTGTGTTCACCTAATGTTTTTGGGATCGGTCCACATTTGTCACCTCCCAGAATATTCTTCGCACTAGGTGTTTCCTTGTTGCTTGTTCTCCCATGACAGATGCACACCATTTCACTATAGATGGAACGTCTCAAAGGTGAGCACCTATAAACTTCATCTCTTCCCTTCGAATGGCAGTTTTAATGCATGCACCAACACCATCATGCTCTCCTTTTCCATGACCAGTTTCAAAGTAGTTCCATACATGTGGCACCTTATACTTTATGTGCAGCAAACACAACCATTCAAATACACGCGCATTCTTGAACTGTCTAGCACAACCATCTGACCAAATAAAATGACGATAAAATGGTATATCCATAGCTATCACATGATCATAGAATAATTTAAAGCAATGTTGCACATAATGGATGTCATGGGTCCGATCGTCACTTATGTAGAAGTGACTTTCTTTAAGTATCACACGTTTCTCTTCATTACTATATGGCCCATGTCGATACGTGATATGAACCATTATGCTCACCTACTCTAAGTGATAGTATTGACTTTGTATTTCATTTTGTGGTTGTAGGGTGTAATTTTCCACAAAGTCAACCACTGATAGTATTGTTCCGAGAGGGAAGGTGTCCTGGCATATTCTAAATTGCTCATATTGCCACCGTGCCATATCGACATGTTGAATGTATTGTTGGATCTTTCCACGAAACTCTGAAATAAAATCACATACTTGCACCTGGTGTAAAAAAATAAATAGTGTTATAAAACCACATAAAAAAAATGTGTACATGAATATTAATATGTCAATATTCAATAATTTACCTGTGAAATCACCAATTTAATTTTCCTGCTTTCTTTCCCATCATGTAGTTGACATGTCTCATACTGATAGTTTTGCTTCTCGACAATTGCATTCTCGAATGCTTGGTCTTCACTTTCAAGGATGCAATAAAACCATAATGATAGCCCACCAAAATTGTTGCAAGAACCATCTACACATTGTTTTAAGTAATGTGTCTTCCCATCTTGTCTCGGACACATTATTCTATGGATGACATTGGCGGTACTGTACTTGAGCATTCATGCACATGGTTAGGATGCAAAAAATGACGTATATGTGCAAATGTATGGTAATATAGGTCAAACTCTATGTGGTATCTACAGCAACAAGTGTTCTGGATGGTATTGATTCTAACATACCAAGGCTTGCATTTTTCAAAAGATCTTTGCCCGAGCCTTAGCTCTACGTGGGCAAATTTAAACATCTCGAACAGTTGAGTTTGCGTCATGTCAAGATAATGTTTAACATGAGGTTCATTATTTCTAGAACCCCTACAATGTTTTAACAGATCCTTCGTGTTAGAAGAAGGCCTAGTGTTATCATGCCAAAACATGTGCACTAGGCCCTTCACTGCTTCGACTAACTTCATGTCTTTGTGGGGCAACCTACCGCTAAATGCCCATAATATTTCCATTTGTCCCTCTACATCAAGGTTGTCTCTTCTTACTAAATATTTTTTAAGTGTCTTTGGATGTAAAGGAACAATTTCTGATGTGCATTTAAGTAAACGACGTTGTCTTGTGGATCTACATACAATTGATTCAGCCAATACACAACGAGCCACATTACAGTCCTGTGAACGAGTCTTTTTACCAATTGATGTGAATGCAGCAGCAAGATATTTAACAATGTGATTACTTGATTCGATATTCTTCATTGTTCTTATGCCTAAATTTCTTCTAACAGTTGCCATATTTCTAGATTTAAGCAAAGCTAAAAACAATTGGCATTTACCGGCTTTGGATTTGTTATCAAAATATTGTTTCATTATTTGAGAACAATGACGAAGCATAGTGCGTTTAGCCACCTTACCTTCCATGGAAGTCAATTCGCTCTCGTCCACTTGTATGCGTTTAGGAGTTCTCTTTCGTTTTGATGCAAAATTTCTTGTCATTTGAAATGTTGGAGTGACGTTTACATCCACTACAGGCTGACAACTTCGATTAGGAGATTGAACCACCAGCCATGGTTGTTGTTGAGTCACATTTGCATCGGGAGTAACATAATTATTGAACTCTTCACAAGATTGTCCGTTTACTAATGGATCAATAATATCAACTTCCATATAACCAACTTCCTTTAATGTTGCATTATCTTCCTCGTCCTCTACGTCAAGTATCTATTGAGGGGGAATGGGAACTATTTGCTCATGTAATGAATGCCGACAATTTCTTGAATCTTCCCTCTTTTTTTCTTTTTTATTTTCAGCTTCCTCTGGTGTAAGCACCTTCCTCGCTGACTTTTGACCTCTATTACGTAAATTCCCCATTGAAATCCACCCAAACTTGTACAAAACTATGGAATTATGTAAGTAATGATTAAATTGCACGTTAAACAGTTCTCTATGCGCGGGTTCAAAAGAATTATGTCTTTTGCTACAGTAAACCTAGCCCACGACACGCACCCCAACATTTTTATATAACACATATCGCATATGCGATATAACGCACCTCTGTTTTATCGCATATGCGATATGGATACAATGCTTTTTAATTAACGGGCAGTTTTTTTACATGATCTCCAAAACGCATATGTGATTTAGTGCTCACTAAATATGCAACTTGATTGATCTATGCTTATCAAATATTAAAATATTAAATATCAAATGCATATCAAACTTGGACTGAAATATGTTAAACTTTTATAACCTTACAATGGATCCCATACCAATGGTCAAGACCTCCAAACCTATCCTTGGACCATGGTAGTGTCTACGATGATGATGATCATGAATAGTATGACTATGACGACGATGATTATGGGGATGATGATGACTATGATGGTGATTATAATGATGATGATGATGATAATGAGGATGATGAGGATGAGGATGATGAGGAGGAGGAGGAGGAGGAGGATGACTATGATGATGATGATGAGGATGAGGGTGATGATGATGATGATGATGATCACAATGACGATGATGATGAACAATGATGGTGATGAGGAGGAGAAGGAGGATGATTATGAGGATGATGAGGATGATGATGATGGCGATAACGATGATGATGATAATGACGATGATGAGGATGAGGATGATGACAACGATGATGAGGAACAATGATGAGGATGGTGATGATGATGATGATGATGACGATGATGATGATGATGAACAATGATGGTGGTGATGATGATGAACAATGATGGTGATGAGGAGGAGGAGGAGGAGGATGACTATGATGATGATGATGAAGATGAGGGTGATGATGATGATGACGATGATGATGATGACCATGATGATGATGATGAGGATGAGGGTGGTGATGGTTGATGATGATGATGAGGACTATGATGGCGATGATGATGATGATGATGATGATGACGAGGATGATGATGGTGATGATGATGATGATGATGAGGATGAACAATGATGGTGATTATGAGGAGGAGGAGGATGATGACTATGATGGTGATGATGAGGATGAGGGTGATGATGATGATGATGATGATGATGGCCATGATGATGATGAGGAGGATGAGGGTGATGGTGATGATGATGATGATGGTGATGATGATGACGATGAACAATGATGGTAATGATGAGGAGGAGGAGGAGGAGGAGGAGGATGACGGTGATGATGAACAATGATGGTGATGATGAGGAGGAGGAGGATGATGACTATGATGATGATGATGAGGATGAGGGTCGTGATGATGATGATGATGATGATGAACAATGATGGTGGTGATGACGAGGAAGAGAATCATGACTATGATGATGATGATGACGATGAGGGTGAGGATGATGAGGATGATGATGGTGATGATGATGATGATGATGATGATGATGATGACAATGACGATGATGATGAACAATGATGGTGATGAGGAGGAGGAGGAGGATGACTATGATGATGAGGATGAGGATGAGGGTGAGGAGGAGGAGGAGGATGACGACGATGACGATATAATGAACAATGATGGTGATGATGATGACGATGATGATGAGGATGAGGATGATGATGATGATGATGATGATGACGATGACGACGATGATGAACAATGATGGTGATGATGATGATGAGGAGGATGAGGATGATGATGATGATGATGACGACGATGATGAGGAACAATGATGATGATGATGATAGGTTTGGTTGAAACTTTGCTTTGATTTTATTTTCAAGCATTTACAATGGAATGGATATGATGAACAATGATGATGATGAGGAGGAGGAGGATGACAATGATTATAATGACTATGATGATGATGATGATGATCACGATGACGATGATGATGAACAATGATGGTGATGATGATGATGATGATGATGACGACGACAACGACGACGACGATGATGATGATGATGATCACGATGACTATGTCTATGATGATGATGATGATGATAGTAATGAGATTTCACCCGCTTACTATAAATACTAATTTCTAAATCTTGAAAACCGTCAAAATCTTTAATACACATATAAACATTCATTACACTGATGGCCACACACTTGTTTGAAGGTTCCTAGTACCAGATGATCTGTTCTATTCTATGGACCATACATTTGCATACATCAATGAACAACCGTCCACCCCTCATATCTCTCCCGTCCCACCCTCATATATCTCCCATAACCATCCCTCGCTTCCCCTTATATTTCTCCTCCCTTCATCCCCCCCATATATGTCCCCTACCCATCCCTCCCTCCCACGATTCCCTCTACACCTTCCTCTCCCTCCTTTGATTCCCCCCCCCCCACCTCTTAACCAATGTAATGTTGGGCCATGAGCCACCCCATAGACCATCTGGATGGAATATTGGGAGTCTAAATGGTATTATAATGGGATAAAGATGCCATTACTCTTTTTTACTCTCGTACCAAATTAGTTAAGCAAAAATGCATATGTGTTATAGCTTATTCATATCGCATATGCGATATTAATAATCTATAACGCATATGCGTTTTTTTTTTTAAATTAAAAAAATCGACGGGAATAAGGTTTGACATTATGTTCGGAAATAGCTTCAGACTACCGAACCTATTGGATAGGAAAAATAAACCAGGGCTATTGCTAGTCTTTTAGAACTCTATCAATATGCTCAGTTTGGATGCTGTGTATTGATATGACAGACACAATATTTTTTAATGAAAATTTAGAATATTGTAGAGTACGATCTTATGATTCTGAATATGTAATTTTTTCTTTCAAAATTATGTTTTATTTATTTATTATTATTTTTCTAAATGACAGGCGTCAGTTTTTGAAAATAGATACATCGATTGTTTTTTATATAACTTTTGATTTACATCATCATTTCCCAAGAAAAACTATATGGTGCACTAGACAAGAGCAAGCTCTACAATCTTATATATAGAAATCAAGGATTTCATTAATTTTTTCCCCTAAAGTGTTGCACCCGCACATAACGTTTTCATTTCAAGCTTTTGTGACTTCAATAATTAATAATAATAAAATAATTCATGAAAATTTATAAATAAATAGTGTTGCCCATATGTCATTTATATGTTTGCAAGATTTTATCCCAAATTGACATCATTTACCTCATATATTGTTGCACCCACACAAACATATATGTTAAGATGTGCTGAAAATTTAAAAACCCAATTTTACAAAAACTAATTTTATAATCATTTACACACATTTTGTCTGCATAAATGCTATATATTATGAAAGTTGATTCAATTACCTATCTTTTGTTTTTTTACTTCATCTTCAAATAAGTTAAGGAAGTACCCCCAATTGTCACCTACAGTCAGAGTTTCCAGGTTTTTCTAGTATTATGTGGCATCTAAAGTGTCTTTAAAGGAGTCCATGATTGTGAATCAGCCCTGATATGGTTTGTATCAGACCTTAGTTTTTGTAACATTTCCATTATGGTATTATGGTTCTGTGTCATGATGCTCAAGTTATGTGCCATGGTGCTTATGTTCTGTGTCATCGCACACATCTTGTCATCTAACTATTTTTGTTTCTCGTGTATGATGTCTACTTTGTCATCAAGTTTTCTTCTTGGTACTAGAACAACATCCTCTTTGATTTCTTTCTTAAGTGCCTTGTTATTTTTCGTTTCTTCTCTGAATTTTTCTTGGTTGGCAATGAGGGCCTTGATGTCTTTCTCCAATTTCTCAAGTTTGTCTTTTAATTTCGTCATAGCTTGGGTCATTTTATGCGAATGTGTGTATTTGGAAGTTTGTTTTGACTTATGGAGGAATAAAAGACAATTAATGTCTTTGAATTAATTGATGAATTATTAATAATTATTATAATTATTTAATGTGTTGAAATAGAATAATAAATATAAAATATTTTATTAAAAGGTGGATTAATAAGTTTTAAAATATTATATAATAATATTAATATTATTATAATAATATTTATTTTATTAATATTGTTTTTGTTTGTAGGGCTAAGTGGAATGAGGGTGGGTGGGTTGAAGTTGGAAAGCAAAACAATATGATATTTTAGGGAAACCTAAAAACTAAATTTACACAGTGTAAATAATGACCAAGGGCGGCATAGCTCTGATACCAATGTTACACAGTATCCGGTGTAATGGATAATCCGTATCTGGATTAAGTCAACACAAGTCTAGGGAAGAAGATGTTCCATCTTCAAGTAATTAAATGTATAATAGTTTAATGGATGATAAATTACAATGGATATGGTTGCCTTAAATATGGCTTGACCATTACATATTGAAGAGACACTTCTGTTCATAAACTATATTTTAATATTATTAATTACTATTAGGAATAATTACCTATTTATTACTATTTTTTTGTTGTAACAAGAACATGGACCTGACATAAGAACCGGAAAATCCGTTATGCACATGATTTAAATGTGGAAAGAATGAAGTACAAGGTAACAAAATCCCATGTGGACGGACTTAATAGTAACCTCGAAATGAAACCGATAGGATGGATAAGAAAGATGATGTCCTTGAAGAATATGAAATCCCCTCCAAATGGAAGGTCCTTATGGTACTAGATACAAAACATAGGTGGTGACCTCTCGAAACATCAATCCCACATTGTGGTTGAAAACAACCCAACTCCAAAGGGAATCCCTAAACATCATGCAACAACAACAGACTTGATATAAGGCCAAGAAATAGGGGTACAGTCTATAGAGACATCCAAACATACTAATCAAAAGTTGGTTTTGTGAACATTGAACATGGACGCTAAGGAAGAGCAAAATGTGCCTAACAACTCAAGTTTCACATAAACCTAGCATTTTCCACTTTAACCAAAGTAAGAGTGTCAGGTTGAAAGCAGTTGTAAACCATCTCATCATGAATATTATCCCACAATTATGGTCTGTAAAACTCAAAAGGATATAAGTCGTTCACATATACCTATATATTTAGCATTCTTCATATTAAGACAATGTAGTGAAAAACGCTTCCTTGGATAATTCCCTAGCTAAACTCTCCCTATCACCATAATAAACATTTTAGGAAACAATGCCACTACGTCATTAACCATGTAATGGAACGTGTTTATGTTTAGAAACAAGCGGCCAACCTATTATGCCATTATTACAAAATATATATCTTCACACTACGAATGTTTCGAATATTATGCCATAAACATAAATTTATAAAACAAGATTCAAAATAGTACTTCTCCAATCAATTTAAACTATAATAAAATCACACATAATTTTCATCTCTTCCAAAGTTGTTCCTCAAGGTGATTCATCAAATGCCATGTACATTAACAAAATGATAAAATAATGTGCAGGATATAATCATAACCATTCTTTTGAATCAACCTTATACTCGAATACTTTTAGGTTTGATGTATATCCCATATATTCGTTAGATGAAAGACATCGTGCCAAACACCAATTTCACTTATGTAGACCACACAGGTGCATCACTTAGGTGTGTCAACTTTGTGTATCCTTTAAAAGTTTGTTATGTTGTTATGTGGGTAAGGTGCTTTTTTATTCCACTTAGTTGGATCAGTTGCTTAGCTGTGTTGGGTGCTTATGTGTGTTAAGTATGTTCCATCTTCGTGAATACAATTTAACATTGTATATGCAATTGATCGTGGTAAAAAACAATTTAAATGTACATTTTTGTCATTACGTAATATTGTAATTGTGCATTGTTCTCAAATTTATAACTGATATCTCCATGCAATCGTAAAATCTATCAAAAATTGGGAACATTACACATAGAAACATTCATGGCCACACATGTATAATCACACTTAAAAGACTGAACCTTGAAGATCTCAAGAGCCTTGATATGAAATATTTTTTATATCATGAAAGTTATAATACAAAAATAGAAGGCCCTTATATGGCCTGTCAATGTGCATGTATCAAAAACATCATTGATGTACATGCAAACAAAAGTATATCTATCCTAGATCGTGCCCCTATACTCTAACTTCCTCTTGTACAAAAAAATACATATTTGTCCCGGACTAACACATCAAAACTCTAACTTTCTCTTGTTTTTTCCCGACCCTAATGCTTGTTGCCTTTGTCCACGACCACTATGCATATTTGGCGACTGCAAATCAATGACAGTATTTCTTGATCAGGTAACTGAACTAGTACTGGGCCAACAATAACAAAGTTTGAAAATTTAAAATACGACTCAATTGTACATAAAACAAAAACTCACTGCATCCATCCAGGGTATAGATGCCTCTAGTGTCCTCCTCCTTGCAGAGAGTCTCTCTGCAATGCTTCTCTGCAAATAAAAAAAACTATGTCAATTATCTCAACAATTATCAACATGTACATGAATGAGAAAGTACTAACCAGTTATGTAAATAATGAACATCTCACCGAAAAAATTTGTTCCTGGGAATGAGACTGAGTTTCTTCAATAACAAGAGGAGTCGTAGGTTGAACATCAACCTCGGTCACATGCACTAATGGACCAGGGTGTGGCTACATTCACCAAATGATAAAATAGTTAGACATCGTGAATGTCGATAGACAATACAAATGAACTTTACAATTACAAATATTCAAGTAGATGTACCTTTGTGTGACTTATCACTATTGTAGATGCAGCATTGACTACAGCATCAACAACCCCACTAAGGTCTAGAACAGATGACTCTACATCCTGATGCTGTAAACATGCGAAAATAACATTAAGAAAAATTAGTTGTGAAGTGAATTCAAAGCTAACCAACAACTGCCATTGGAAGTGTGTACATTATCGTGGAATGAGTAGGTTGTTTGTCATGAACACCCGCTCTTTTTAAGGAAGAGGGTCGTCTGGTGTAGACAACACGCTTATCTACATTTGGACTACGGGGAGATCCAAACCAAAGAGGTGGTGCAAGGATTTGCGATGATGTCTGCAGTCATAGAGTGTTACCATAGTTAGACATGGACTTGAATGGATGGAATAATATGAACTGAAAAACTAACATGTTGTAATATACTTACCCCTACCTGAGACATATCTCCCCCATGGGAGGGACCATTGCCAACAATTTCTTGCCCCTCTGCAGATCCAGATAACATCTGCAAGTTTAAAAATTATAAATATTGGCAATATATAAAGGAGTGTATAGTAATAAATTTAAATAATTTGAACAAGATTCGATCATTAACCATGTACTTACAGTCCTGAGGTAATCATAAAATCCACCTGGGGTTAATTCGTTGAGATCAATGTCTCCAGCATTCGGTTCAAAATGGGGTTCCTGCAACTTCAAAAATTGTAAATATTAGACCATTTAACAAATTAATCAAGACCAACACATGTATTAACAAAATGACACATGTTGAAATATTTGTTTCAAGGAATTCTGCAACCGGCGTTGACACCGCTTGTTCCTCTACCCTGTATGATACAAGCATAAAACAAAAAACCACAGCAACATATCATTTCCCTAGATAGTAAATTTACTCAACATAAAACCACTCTCATACCTCAGATCTAAAAGCTTTTGTCCTTGTTTCAATGTTCTGCATGCAATCTTCAGTACCTGCAAAGAAAGATTAAAAGACAACACAACAAGATGAGAGCAACATGATAAATTAACAATCTATGCTAGTGATCAAGGAATCTAACAATATTTAATTGATATTGACACAAATTAAGTATGAGAAATGAGAACACTTTTGTATTAATGAATAAAGAAGGTAAAGCTACAACCAAAGCCTTGATGTTTATAGCTTTGTCTTCCACAATGGACTTACAACAGTCCTCACTCACAACAAGCTCTTCACACATAGACTCACTCAAACTTGCCTCTAAACCATATCTCAGTCCAACAGCATAAGGGTGCTTTCTTTGGTCTCTCCTCACTCCCTCCATGAAGGCTTCATTATAGGACAAATGAGATGAGATTCACTTAAGAAATGGATAGGAGATGATCCCTACAAGTGAGGAAGGCGAATTCCACCTCTTTTTAGCTAGTAGGAACCAACTCCATAGAGGCTTTCGTACGAAAGCTTCTAGAATCTTATTTTTCATGTTTTAAGTCCACCGACACTTTTGGCTTAAGGTGAAAAGGTATCGACGCTTTTGGCTCACAGGGAAAAAGCATCGATGGCGCCTAATGTTAAGAGACAAAAGGAATTGACGCTCTTTACTCAACATGACAGTGCACCGACGACGCTCTATCATAACTAAGTAAAAGCGTCGGTCTCCCCAAGGATGTAAAAAAGTCACCTTAGGAATCTTTGCCAGGCTCTCTGAAGGGTAATTAGGAAACAGTGGATTTTTCCGGTGCTACAATATTACCTCGATGTTGGTTGTTTGAGCCTCGGATACAACCACACCGGGTGCACTACCACCCCCCTTAGAGGCATCAAGCTCTTGCAAGAGTAAAAATTGCATATATTAAGAATCTTTTAATATATGTACAATTTGGAAAAATTAAAAATTGAACAATAGAGTTTTAAGAATGTCCTTACCTGAGCACCAGTCATCATAGAGGTACCATGTGTTGGTCCACGACCATAACAGGATTGACCACACGTGTGGCTCGCTCTGGGGCACATGGGATGTCAGTCTATCCCCACCAATAGATGATCCTCTACCACTAGACGCTGGTGGTTGTACCCCACCAGAGGAAGAGGGCCTTGCCTGGTCAATAGTTGTAGTGTGTCAGGAAACCATCTCAGCTAGAGTAAAAAATGTCTCATGTGTCTGGGTAACCATATCATGTGCAGGAGGGATGTTTGGCCTCGGTAGCTAGGCACAGAGTGGAGGTATCCGTCGATTGGCATCTCTATGCCTAGCATTGGGTCGGTTTTGGGGCATCCCCCTACCAACGCCCTGGAACCCCATCATGTCAAAATAGTTGACATGTTTTGCCATCATAAACTCTGCATACAGTTTCTGGATGAAGTACAACGATACTTCCCTATTGTTATGCAAGGGAATATCGAAAACCATGTACCATATGTCCATCCAATGGTCTCTAATGGGTTGACAGATGCACCACTCAATCGAAATATGTGGCTTGCTGCTCTTCGGAATGTCATATATCCCAGGCACTCTAAATAATGTATATATGTGCTCTTTTGTTATTTTTAGTTTCTTGATCTCGTTATAGCTCAAACCATCGGCATATTCTCGTCTTTTGGTTTCCCTATAGGATGTGATGTTATACAAAGCATCATTCGATCTAGCGATCGTATCAACTATTGTCAACAATGATGCTGACAAGGAGCAGCAGAGCTCATCTCCACCCCTCCAGGCATAACCAATCTCTCTAAGATGACCAATAACTCTCAATATCTCTACATTGTGGTCCATAGTAGCCACTGCAATCATAAATACAAATAAAATATCATTAGAAAAATAAACACATGGTATAATGACATCTAAGCAATGAAAAGTGTAAAACTAATTTACAACAAATAACAACATAAACTAAATTTATAATTTAAATTTTAAAATTGATCTTGAATTTTACAGTAAAGAATAAACATTTAACATTTTAAATTTTAAATTTATGTCATAAATTCAAGTATTAATTCTAATTTCCATATGCATGTGTACATAAAATGTCTTATGTGCACATGTTGATTGGGAAGCTCCTCTAGCTTATTTTAAGGCTTGGATTATGAAGTTTCATCGAAATTGTGAGGTGCTGACTAATGCCCTTGCAGGACCAACTCCCAAATTGCGGGTAGAGAAGGGCTAGAACCTAGAAGAGGCGGCAGAATGTGCTATTGATGAATAAAATCCCAATATAGGCAAGGACTTTGTTAGATATGTAATTATTTGTTGTGGCGTGATTTTTTTGGACTCCAAAGTCCGTTTAGCAGATATTNTCATGTATGATAGTATGTGATTGGCATGTAATCAAACACATCAACCTCCCTATGTATCTTGATGTTCGTAGAGCCTATTGTTGAACTTTGTTGTCTTGACCTTAACAAAAAAGTATCCTTCAGTCAAGAGGAAATATTTGTTAAGCATGGAAAGCTAATATACCTTATTTTAACACTTGGATTAGGAAGTTTCATTAAAACTATAAGGTGTTTATTGATGTTCTTGGACAACCAACTTTGATATTTCGGATAGAGACAAGGGATTTACCATGTTTGTTTATATATTTTAGGGAAGATATGAATTCTACTTGAATTTTTTTTTAGTTGTATGCAAACTTGCAATATAATTGACAAACTTTGCATATTTGTTAATTTTGGTTTGGATTCACAAAGATGCTTGTGAATATACATATGCAAATAGTGAAGTTGATTTGTTTTTTTATGAGTTAATTGCCCTTGGTTTACATTGGGCATGTAAATTACTTATGCAAACTTGCAATATACTTGACAAACTTTGCATATTTGTGAATTTTGGTATGGATTCACAAGGATGTTTGTAAATATGCATATGCAAATAGTGAAATTGATTTGTTTTTTATGAGTAAATTGGAGTTTTGGTTTCCATTGGACATGTGAATTTTGGTATGGATTCACAAGGATGCTTGTGAATATACATATGGAAATAGCCAAAATGATTTCGCTTCTATGATTAAATTGAGATTTTGGTTTCCATTGGGCATGTAAATTCCTTTATGGGCATATACATTAAACAAAATGGTTTAAATTCAGCTTAGGGCATAGAAATTATTGAATATAAGGAAATTAGCATGAGAGGATTTGAAGAAAATATCTCACAAGGAAGAGATTGATCCCAAGGTGGAGTTTGTTGGCCTTTTCTCACCTAAAACGTGTTCACCCTAACTTGTTTTGCTCCACTCGAACTCGTTCCAGCGCGTCGTTGTGACGAAAATGATGGGTTCGGCATGTTTTAACCGTAAAACAAGTTTTATTAAACGTGCGCGCGAGTTTGTTAGCTAAAACGGGAGCGCGTTTTTGTTCACTGCAACGCGTGCGCGTTGAGTTTAACTATCCTAATTGGCATGCATGTTGGCAACCTTGGGACTAGGCTTGGCAAGGTCGGGTTTGCTTGGGATGATTTCTCTTTTATGGATCAAGAGTGATTGACTTCACTCTACCATTGCATCTAAAAAGTCCCTCAACCTTGTGCACTCACCCATATAATGTCGCAATATTATATCACATTGTGATATTAAGAGTTTGACTTCAATATTATGTCATATTGTAACATTAAGAGGTTGATAATATGTCGGATTTAATATTACATGACATTGATACATTTCACTTAAGAAATAATTCAGGATATTGACTTCAATATTATGTCACATTGTGAAATTTGATGAGTAATAATATAAAAGGTTATTTTGATGTTTACAATATGGTTGTCTTTAACGTTGTGGCATATTGAAATGTTTCAGTAGTAGTAATTTAAGAGGTTGGCTTATGTCAAATTTCTATGTTCTTTAATGGTTATGTTGCATTGTGATGCTCTTAAGGGTTATGTTGAATTATGACGTTCCTCCATGGTCATGTCGCACTATGACATCCATCTTAGCTAACTTTAGTTCAATCACTATGTTCCTCAAAGTTTAACAAAAAATATATATATGAATCATTATGACAATGTTAAGTTATATACACTTGCAAATGACCTAGTTTTGAGATAACATTATTCCTTATTAATGTGTTCATAGATGCAATTTTTAGGGGTAGGATAAGGATATACAACTAAATCATTCATCTTATTTTCAGGAATAAAATACTACTTTTTCAATTATGAGACTGAATAACTTGCATGATTGTGATATAAAATGGGTAAAATTCTATTTACAAGTATATATACTCATGTTTGTTGATATTCAAAAGGGTTTGAAAAAGAAATCATTGTCTCTTTGGGATTAGATAAGGTTGAACAATGTTCATTAAAATTGTAATAATAATGTTTATTTACAATGGTTTCTATTCGTTAGGTTTAGTTAGGTTTGTTAGATTACTTAGGGTTGAATATAATTTATTAATGTTAATAATAATATATTAGTGAATAGCTTTATTAATTAGAAAAATCCAAAGGTAATCATAATTGTTAAAAGATCATTCTTAGATTAATTGATAGATTAATATTCATTGAAATGTATTAAAATTTTGTAATCAATATTTATTATAAACAATCTATATTTATTCATTAACATATAATAAATTTTTAGGTCATTTATATTTATTTATTTGTTATTTAAAATTAAAACCTACCAAATAAATATAAAAAAATTAATTTATATTTAAGATAAACTTAGAACATGAAATTAATATTATGTAATTAATAATTATAATAAACCATTAATATTTATTCATTAACATATAATAAATATTTATATCATTTATATTTATTTATTTATTATTTTAAACTTTTAGTATTTTATTTTTTACTTATTAATAAGTAAAACTATATATATATATATATATATAAGTAAATTATAAATGTTACAAAAATTTTATAATTTTTACCAAAATCATAATATAAAAGTATTAATTTAACTCCAATAAAAATTCAATCATAATTTTTTTATCAATCTATTTTATTATGGTATATATACAAGGGAGTATTCATTAATCTCCCATTTTAGTTTACTTTATTAAATGTGATTTCAAATCATTTTTATAATTATTTTATATTATATAAATATTATTTAAAAATTTATTCATAATTTTATTTAAAAAACAAAATCTTCACATATCAAATATTAAATTTGAATATGTAAATATTACAATAAAAATAATTTTGAAAATATTTAAATTATAAAATAAAATAAAACATAAATGGATTTTAATTTTACGTGTTTTCATTGGATTAATGTCACAGATCTGTACTGGATATTTATTTTTATTGTAAAGGGATTTCTTCAACGCGGTTTAGAGAGCAGCTTCACTCAGAAATCGAGGAACAGAAAGCATGGAAACGACAATATGCCATACGAATCCCTCGTTGGTTGAGAAACTACAATTGTGTTGTTTTATTTTTGTTTTATGTACAGTAACTTTATTCCAAAATCAGTATTGTTTGTTTTTTTATTGTGTTTAGAGGAATTTTTTTTCAGTTCAAGGGGATCCAAGTGGGTAAGATAGTCGGTGAGATATGTCAAGTTTGTCACACTGTCACCTCATCTATTCTAAAAACAAATGAACCAGATATATCATATTTATTACATAATATAGATTAAAATGAAATTGTAAAAAATATTTAGCATACTTTAATTTCAAATTTCAATTCAATATCTAAATAATTTCAGACTATTATAAATATAATATTTATACAAACACTTGCAAATTCTAAGGCAAATGACTGATTTCTCAGTTGTTTTTTTCCTGTCAAATAATATTTCTAAGGCAAATGACTGATTTCTCAGTTTTTTTTTCCTGTCAAATAATATTTCTAAGGCAAATGACTGATTTCTCAGTTTTTTTTTCTGTCAAATAATATTTATGTTTGATTGATGAAAATTCAGATTTGTCATTAAGTTGTAAAGTAAATGTGAAATGAGAAACCAAGAAGATTTCATGTATAATTATCAAGAAGATTTCTCCTGCGTGTATCTACCTATGTCTCTTGATCCACATCAGTAATTCCAGTGAATAAATTATTCACAATTGAGAATAGTTTCCTTTCATGGTTGTGTGCAGGATTCAGAGGAGGAGTTGTAACTCATGCACACTACCCAGAAGCACAAATATGTTATTTTATTAAAATTGTAAATTTGAACTGGTTTCTCCATTAAGGGAAATGTTTGGAAAATTGTCGAAATATTAAGTTTGGTTGTAGTGAATCTACTTAAAAATAGATTAATTACTGATTAGTTTAAGATCCAATTTAATAAGATCTGTTTTTTTATTTTTTGGTTTGTTGAGATCTATCAATCAACTATATATGTAAGTGTTTTTTACATGATTAATTAAGCAGTGTTGAGCATAAATTCACCTTCTGTGTGCAAATCCTTTGTGTGTATGATTTACCGAGTCTTTATGATTTCTAAATGTAATGTTAATAACGGTCAAATGTTCTGTTCTGGGTACCAACGGTCGTAGGATCGAGCCTCTCAAAATTGCAATCCTGAGCTCTTTAAGGCAGTTGTTCTTGTTCTTGGCAAGGAGCTGCGCAGTTGTAACCTAAATCTTTCGAGCTTCCTGTAAACATTTGAACAAACAAGCATACATTTTTTATATAGTAGTGATTTCAGCTCCAAATCAAGCATACACAACTCAACGACGCGAATCCTTCTAACCAAGTTAGTTCAACAATCACAAATTCCAACTTTAAACTCTAGAAGACGGTCCGACCCCGCGGCTAAATCGAGACAGACTCTAAAGTCAGTCTTGGGTGGTTAATTTCCGCTGGAACCAGTAAACCCTGACACGTAGGGTTTGATGATGTTACTCAAGTTTACAATGTCCTCTTCTTTTACTCTCCACTCCAATCAATACAAAGAAAGATCTCTAAACTGCAAAAATGTCCTCTTCTTTTATTACTCTCCACTTCAATCAATACAAGGAAAGATTTCTAAATTGCAAAATTTTTAATCCCATTTTACATAGGATTAAAAATAATTAAAATTATCTGATCTGTGGTACTTTATTTAATGCTATTGAGGAGTTGTTGTGAACCATTAAATCTCAAGTAACCTAAAATCCAAAATTAACATCTCTGAAAGTATTAAATAACATCTCTATGACAGTATTAAATGGGCTGCCACATTATAACCGACCTAAAAACACACCAGGTGTTTAGCTGTCTACTTAGTACTACCTGTATATACATGTGAGTGAGTTACAAATGGAGAAACCTGTTATTTTTTAATTGTCATTCTAATTTATAAGGCAAGTAAAATTTCGATTTGATATAATCAATTTTTTTTCAACTGGCACGCAGGTTTCTACTCTAATCATTTAGACGTCAAATCACTTTCATTTGAGAGCATTTTTTTTATAAGGTTTTTATAATGTTTTAGAGTTATGTGTTGAATTATGTTTTTGGAAAAAAAAATTATAAGGTTTTTATAATGTTTTAGAGTTATGTGTTGAATTATGTTTTTGGAAAATAAAATATTGCTTTAAATTTTGGAAATTAGATATATTTTGTTGATAGGCTACTTAAATGAAAATTACACCCTGAGGATATTCTCTCAGTCTTTTAATGGCTGATTAACGATAAGGATGGACATCCGATATTTCATATCAGCCGGATATTCGTTCCCCAATTTCAACTAAATCGTTTTAATTCAAGTAACTTTGGAATTTATGCAAATGTGCTACTTTAAGGTGCATTTAGATCCTATGTGAAAGTGTTATTTGAATGTGAAAAGTCCTTCAAACATTTTAATAACCATATAAATTTGCAGGCAACAGTTCCATTGTCTTTTTATCTTTCAACAAACAAAATTTGCAATTTAAACTTTATGTTGGTTATTTTATGGTTTGTTTTGGCTTCTTGTTAAAGGAAGCATAATGATATGATAGTATATTTGAATATTAGTATAAATCTATCTTAATTTTGGTTGTATCAATCTTTTGTGGTGCAAATCTCTTTTAGAATCATAAACTTGAAGAAAGGCCGGCACTTCAAGAAAATGGATCCCTTTAAGACAAAGTTTAAATAAATCTATACTGATATTAAAACCTAGAACTATGAGAATGTATGGTATAAAAAAACCACTCTTATTTTCTAAAAATAATATAAGATCTACAACTATTAGATAGTGTAAAACAAAACCACTCCTATTTTTTTTAGCAGTTTGAAAGTTTTTCCCTTTATGTTATTCAGAAAACCAAATTATTGCAATAATAATAATTTAAAACCTAGAATTTTTAAATTATATAGTGTAAAGAAAACCACTCATTTTTTAAAGAGTAATTTGAAATTTTTTCCTTTACTCCTGTTATTAAAAAAATGAAATTATAATGTTATTTGTTACCTAATAACTAATTAGCTTTTTTTCCTTTTCTTACTCATGTTTTTTCAAATCTTTAGAAAAAAGGTTGACGTTACCATTATCTCACAGCGTTCCATCCTAACATTTAAGTTGGCCAAACAAACATAAAAAGTATAGCAGTGCAAGCTCTTTATTTTAGCAATAATAGACAGAACAAGCCTTTTATTTCAGCTTAATAGTAGACTGCAATGCATGATACGGATAGTCTAACAGCCACAGGGATACATTGGCAGGATGCCCTTTAAAGAGTTGAAACCTTCACTAATCGGGGAGATCGGTCCATTAATAATGCCATCATCTGTGGTGGCAGGGGCAACAAATGAGAACGTCTCTATCACACTTCAAAATATCAGCCTCATTTTTTATGGAGAAGAAAACGCTGCATCCCACCCATCATCAAATACTGTGCCTTTTAAAGAGGAAAACTGAGAGTGATCTTTTTGGTCCTTGAATTTATGAAAGAAAAGAATGGAGCAACAGAAACAGTACGGGCAGATGATTCGTCTTCTCATTATTCAGCGCTGTTTAAATAGAAAATAGAAAACAACAATACTGTGGGTGAATACCATAGTTAGGGAAATACCGCGGTGGGTTACCTAACTCTCTAACCTAACTACGGGTGAAATTACTCTCTTCAACACAGCCCCTTAATCTCAACTGGTAGTACATCATCAGCATTGTCTATGCCTAAAGATGCCTGCTGGTCTATATCTCAGCTAGGCTTACATTTAGCCATTTTTGTCATGCCCAGGATTGTTTCTGTCTAGTATTGTGAACTATTTTCATACAAAGAGCTGTGAACCCTATTTTTTTGCTGAAGTGTTTATTATTTCAGAATATTTAGAAATATTATGCACACGGAATTTTTGAGGTTTAGAAAAAACAAAAAAAAAAGTCAACTCAAATCTGCGCTGTCTAGATCTGCTTACAAGAAGCACATTGTTGGAGCACCCACCAAATCAGCCTTCCAATTCTAGATCTACGACCTTCTCTCAAATATTGGAAGTTGGCGCGGTGAACTTCGGAACTAGATCTATTTTTGAAGATGGTGCTACCAGAAGCAGTCCCAAAAGAGAATATGAAGAGGTAAGAAATATCTCAACACCACAAGGTTTATGGCAGAGTTTTAATGGAGATGAGTATGATGTATGGGCAATCAAAGTAATTAATGTGCTAAAATTACAAGATTTGTGGCACTTCATAGCTGAAGAGGACCCCATTGATCCAGAAAAGTTTAATGCTTTGACAAAATTTGAAAGAAAAAAAAGGCAAGTTGTTTCCTTATGTCTCATACAAGACAGTATAGACTATTCCTTATTTCATTACATTGTAGAAGCTAATACTCCAAAAAGAGCATGGGATACACTGAGAGAAGTCTTCAGTGAGGAACCAACGGTAGAGGAAGATGACTTTGTAAGTCAGGCAGAGCACCAGGAATCCCACACTGAAGTGGAAGACAGTCAGGATGACTGTGTCAAAGAAGCAGCTAGTAATCAATTAATCCCAGCAAAGGATGTTGATCCAGTTATGTTTGATGATGACAGTGAAGGCAAACCTGTCACTGCAACGATACTCAATGATGTGAGTGATAGTTTCTTTGAGCAAGAGATAGTTGATGGCAGCATAGAAGTTGCAATAGTTCCTGAGAATGAGCTACAACCAGCTGATAGCATCACAAAAGAAACAACATTATGCAGTCCACCCCAAAACCAGAAAACCAGAAGTTTGAGGGAGATCTATGAGCAGACTCCTGTTATTGATGAGCATCTACAATATGTTTTGTTTTCTTCTAATCCCATAATTTTTGAAGAAGCAATGAAGGATGCACAGTGGTTTCAAGCAATTGAAGAAGTCAATAATGAAGTAGTTGTCCTCGATGAGCATCACCAAGATGTGAATGCTCTCCAAGAAAAGATGAAATATATTCATATTTTTTCTAACAAAAATGTCAAGTATGCAGGTAAAGATGACAACCAGAAGAATCATGTTGAATGATCCAGCGGATTATTCCTCTTTAAAGATCCAATATGGTACAATGGTTAAATGGTAACACCTACGACGTTTTATGCACGGTCCAGTCAAAACATCCGGCGGTTATAACGTCCATTGCACAGTTAGTCTAGCGGTGAGGCATAACCATACCGCGTAGCTTGGCGACATTTCCCTTAACAGTTGTGAAAAGGCCGCGCAGTGAATGGTTCAAAGAAGCGGCAAACGGACGGCAAAAATATAAGGATCGGAGGTCGGAAGAGCTTCTTCCTTCCGCAACGTTGGAGCTCACAAAGCTTCTTCCTTCCGCAACGTCGGAGCTCACAAAGCTCTTCCTTCCGCAACGTCGAAGCTCACAAAGCTTCTTCCTTCCGCAACGGGGGAAACTTAAAGGACGGATCGGAAGTCGTAGTGGAACGGGAGCCGCAACGGCGAAAACTTAAAGGACGGATCGGAAGTCGTAGCGGAACGGGAGCCGCAACAGCGGAAGCCCAAGACTTACGGAGCGGCGCACACAGCGACGCGAGGTTTGAAAAGTCAAATCGAGAGACTTTACCATCTGCCTTCCGCAACTGCAGAAACCAAAGTAACATACGTTCCGACTCGAAGACCAAATGACATCCGATTGAGACCATCGGAGCCCGTTGCGTATCACTCTTTCGCAACGACGGAAGCCCAAATAACAAAAACTTCCGACTCAAACACTACAATGCGTTTGCGCGGGGACATTTTCTAAATGGTGCACAGTGTTGTTGCGTTTTAATGTTATAGTGGAGTTCAAATCCTTGGCATGACGGGAATACCTCGCATGTGGAACACTATGATGTGGCTGGATATTTCATCATGTGTACAGCTTCTTTGTAACGGTTTTGGCGAAGCTTTCTTGGCAGTTATGCCACAGTGGGGGTAACGTTGAAAGGCAAATGAACAGCTTGTTGGGGACCCGGAACATGAAACGCTTGAGGCGCGATTTGGCCGAATGGCATATGGTAACTGCTGTGTGAAAGAAGGCAAATCCGTTACTTATGAGGCTTAAATAGAGGAAGCTGGCGACCCGAAGGGGGACTCAGTTCGTGGGGAGTTTTTGGAGGGCGGCAGTGCAACGTTTCTCGGTTATGAGAAGCTTGGAGAGAGCATTTTGCTGTGAAAACTATCCATGTGCTATTCCTTGTGAAGTCGACTATTCTCAGTTATAACTTGGCTTCTTTTGTCTGTTGAAGTCCAGTTTTGTAACTTTCAGAGAGAAGGTCTTGAAGACTTTACTGTTAATGTTCAGTTGCCGTGATTGTAAAGAGTCGACTGTCTTCTCTGTTTTATTTGGATTTTCTTTGCTTTTGAAGGCCAATTTGTATTATTCCAGAGAAGGGGTCTTGCAGACTTTGTCCATACTGCTGAAATTGATTTGCAGAGTCAAGTTTTGTAACTTTCAGAGGGGGAACGATTAGACAGTTCGTTGAGAGCGCAGTACCTCGTTTCCTCAGTTATAGAAGCTTGGGCAAGTTTGTTGTAGATTCCAGATGCTGTTAGTGTAAAGTCGACCATTCTCTGTTACATGTGGGCTTCTTTGTCTTTTGAAGACCCGATTGTAATTTCCAAAGAGGAGTCTTGAAGACTTTTTGTTCAGCCTTCTGTTTTACAGTTTTCTGTAGTTAATTTTGACAGAGACAGAGGATAGCAGGAGATTTTTTGCTGCAATTTATCCAGAGTGTTGTTTGTATTTAGAAGTCGACCATTTCTCTGTTATAGTTTGGCTTCTTTATCTTTTGAAGTCCAAGTTGTAAGTTCCAGAGAGGAGGTCTTGAAGACTTCCTGTCCAGCATTCTGTTTCTACAAATGCTGAAGTTGATGCCAGAACCATTTTGTACCATTTAAAGCCATTAATTGGATCGGTACCCATTGGAGAGGGACCCGAAGACGTAGCCCAGTGGAGGGGGTGAACTCCGTTATCAACTTCTGTTTGTGACTCTGTTTCTGTGCTTTCTTCCGGGTATCTGTCTATCAGTGTTGTGGTTTTCATTCCTGTTCTGAGCATTTAATTTCTGTTAATGCTGTTCCTTTAATTAACCTGTTGCATGCATTCTTTCAAACAAACTTTTAATGCACTAAAGTTGAGGTCCTACGGATCATATTTGGTATCAGAGCTGGTTGACTGTTGTGCAAGTTTGTGAATGCTTACCAGGTCCAGGTTAAAGCTTGGTGAAGGAGAATTAGTTGAGGGAGATCCTGAGATTGGCTCCAGGAGAACATTCTCAAGAACCATGTCTTCTCCACGAGGGGAAGAAGAAGGACATACCGAACGGGAAAAACCTGTCATTTCTGAAACTGAGTTTCTGGAGGCTTTTATGAGCATGAAAGCCATGATGGAAATTCTACTCGATGAGCGAGCAGAAAGGAAGAAGAAAGCAGTGCAGCAGATAGTGCAAGAACAGCAGGAGACGAGCCAGGCAATTTGCAAAGCTAGACATGAAAACCATCATCCTTTTGAAGTTGAAAAGCAAATTTTGTTGCAGATCACCAAGGAAAGATGGAAAGGATGTATGGAGATCGGAATGGTGAGGAAGTGGTACCCTCACCTTCCTGTAGGATGATCTAAGCTTTTGGAGGTCCAAAAGCTCTCCAATGGGGAGGATTGATCCGGCGGATTATTCCTCTTTAAAGATCCAATATGGTACAATGGTTAAATGGTAACACCTGCGACGTTTTGTGCACGGTCCAGTCAAAACATCCAGCGGTTATAACGTCCATTGCGCAGTTAGTCTGGCGGTGAGGCATAACCATACCGCGTAGCTCGGCGACATTTCCCTTAACAGTTGTGAAAAGGCCGCGCAGTGAATGGTTCAAAGAAGCAGCAAACGGATGGCAAAATTATAAGGATCGGAGGTCAGAAGAGCTTCTTCCTTCCGCAACGTCAAAGCTCACAAAGCTTCTTCCTTCTGCAACGTCAGAGCTCACAAAACTCTTCCTTCCCCAACGTCGGAGCTCACAAAGCTTCTTCCTTCCGCAACGGGGGAAACTTAAAGGATGGATCGGAAGTCATAGCAGAACGGAAGCCGCAACGGCGAAAACTTAAAGGACGGATCGAAAGTCGTAGCGGAACGAGAGCCGCAACGGCGGAAGCCCAAGACTTACGGAGCGGCGCACACAGCGACGCGAGGTTTGAAAAGTCAAATCGAGAGACTTTACCATCTGCCTTCCGCAACTGCGGAAACCAAAGTAACATACGTTCCGACTCAAAGACCAAATGACATCCGATTGAGACCATCGGAGCCCGTTGCGTATCACTCTTCCGCAACGGCGAAAGCCCGGATAATAAAAACTTCCGACTCAAACACTGCAATGCGTTTGCGCGGGGACATTTTCTAAATGGTGCACAGTGTTGTTGCGTTTTAACGTTATAGCAGAGTTCAGATCCTTGGCATGACGAAAATACCTCCCATGTGGAACACTATGATGTGGCTGGATATTTCATCATGTGTACAGCTTCTTTGTAACGGTTTTGGCGAAGCTTTCTTAGCAATTATGCCACAGTGGGGGTAACGTTGAAAGGCAGATGAATAGCCTGTTGGGGACCCGGAACGTGAAATGCTTGAGGCGCAATTTGGCCGAATGGCATATGGTAATAGCTGTGTGAAAGAAGGCAAATCCGTTACTTATGAGGCTTAAATAGAGGAAGCTGGCGACCCGAAGGGGGACTCAGTTCGTGGGGAGTTTTTGGAGGGCGACAGTGCAACCTTTCTCGATTATGACAAGCTTGGAGAGAGCATTTTGCTGTGAAAACTATCCATGTGTTGTTCCTTGTGAAGTCGACTATTCTCAGGTATAACTTGGCTTCTTTTGTCTGTTGAAGTCCAGTTTTGTAACTTTCAGAGAGAAGGTCTTGAAGACTTTAGTCTTTACTGTTAATGTTCAATTGCCGTGATTGTAAAGAGTCGACTGTCTTCTCTGTTTTATTTGGCTTTTCTTTGCTTTTGAAGGCCAATTTGTATTATTCCAGAGAAGGGGTCTTGCAGACTTTGTCCATACTACTGAAATTGATTTGCAGAGTCCAGTTTTGTAACTTTCAGAGGGGGAACGATTAGACAGTTCGTTGAGAGCGCAGTACCTCGTTTCCTCAGTTATAGAAGCTTGGGGAAGTTTGTTGTAGATTCCAGATGCTATTAGTGTAGAGTCGACCATTCTCTGTTACATGTGGGCTTCTTTGTCTTTTGAAGACCCGATTGTAATTTCCAGAGAGGAGTCTTGAAGACTTTCTGTTCGGCCTTCTGTTTTACAGTTTTCTCTAGTTAATTTTGACAGAGACAGAGGATAGCAGGAGAGTTTTTGCTGCAATTTATCCAGAGTGTTGTTTGTATTTAGAAGTCGACCATTTCTCTATTATAGTTTGGCTTCTTTATCTTTTGAAGTCCAAGTTGTAAGTTCCAGAGAGGAGGTCTTGAAGACTTCCTATCCAGCATTTTGTTTCTGCAAATGCTGAAGTTGATGCCAGAACCATTTTGTACCATTTAAAGCCATTAATTGGATCGGTACCCATTGGAGAGGGACCCGGAGACGTAGCCCAGTGGAGGGGGTGAACTCCGTTATCAACTTCTGTTTGTGACTCTGTTTCTGTGCTTTCTTCCTTGTTTCTGTCTATCAGTGTTGTGGTTTTCATTACTATTCTGAGCATTTAATTTCTGTTAATGTTGTTCCTTTAATTAACCTGTTGCCAGCATTCTTTCAAACAAACTTTTAATGCACTAAAGTTGAGGTCCTACGGATCATATTTGGTATCAGAGCTAGTTGACTGTTGTGCAAGTTTGTGAATGCTTACCAGGTCCAAGTTAAAGCTTGGTGAAGGAGAATTAGTTTAAGGAGATCCTGAGATTGGCTCCAGGAGAACATTCTCAAGAACCATGTCTTCTCCACGAGAGGAAGAAGAAGGACATACCGAATGGGAAAAACCTGTAATTTTTGAAACTGAGTTTCTGGAGGCTTTTATGAGCATGAAAGCCATGATGGAAATTCTACTCGATGAGCGAGCAGAAAGGAAGAAGAAAGCAGTGCAGCAGATAGTGCAAGAACAGCAGGAGACGAGCCAGGCAATTTGCAAAGCCAGACATGAAAACCATCATCCTTTTGAAGTTGAAAAGCAAGTTTTGTTGCAGATCACCAAGGAAAGATGGAAAGGATGTATGGAGATCGGAATGGTGAGGAAGTGGTACCCTCACCTTCCTGCAGGATGATCTAGGCTTTTGGAGGTCCAAAAGCTCTCCAATGGGGAGGATTGATCCGGCGGATTATTCCTCTTTAAAGATCCAATATGGTACAATGGTTAAATGGTAACACCTGCGACGTTTTGTGCACGGTCCAGTCAAAACATCCGGCGGTTATAACATCCATTGCGCAGTTAGTCTGGCGGTGAGGCATAACCATACCGCGTAGCTCGGCGACATTTCCCTTAACAGTTGTGAAAAGGCCGCGCAGTGAATGGTTCAAAGAAGCGGCAAACGGACGGCAAAAATATAAGGATCGGAGGTCAAAAGAGCTTCCTTCCGCAACGTCGAAGCTCACAAAGCTTCTTCCTTCCGCAACATCGGAGCTCACAAAGCTCTTCCTTCCGCAACGTCGGAGCTCACAAAGCTTCTTCCTTCCGCAACGGGGGAAACTTAAAGAACGGATCGGAAGTCATAGCAGAACGGAAGCCGCAACGGCGAAAACTTAAAGGATGGATCGAAAGTCGTAGCGGAACGGGAGCCGCAACGGCGGAAGCCCAAGACTTACGGAGCGGCACACACAACGACGCGAGGTTTGAAAAGTCAAATTGAGAGACTTTACCATCTGCCTTCCGCAACTGCGGAAACCAAAGTAACATACGTTCCGACTCGAAGACCAAATGACATCCGATTGAGACCATCGGAGCCCGTTGCGTATCACTCTTCCGCAATGGCGGAAGCCCGGATAACAAAAACTTCTGACTCAAACACTGCAATGCGTTTGCGCGGGGACATTTTCTAAATGGTGCACAGTGTTGTTGCGTTTTAACGTTATAGCAGAGTTCAGATCCTTGGCATGACGGGAATACCTCCCATGTGGAACACTATGATGTGGCTGGATATTTCATCATGTGTACAGCTTCTTTGTAACGGTTTTGGCAAAGCTTTCTTGGTAGTTATGCCACAGTGGGGGTAACGTTGAAAGGCAGATGAACAGCCTGTTGGGGACCTGGAACGTGAAACGCTTGAGGCGCAATTTGGCCGAATGGCATATGGTAACAGATGTGTGAAAGAAGGCAAATCCGTTACTTATGAGGCTTAAATAGAGGAAGCTGGCGACCCGAAGGGGGACTCAGTTCGTGGGGAGTTTTTGGAGGGTGGCAGTGCAACGTTTCTCGATTATGAGAAGCTTGGAGAGAGCATTTTGCTGTGAAAACTATCCATGTGTTGTTCCTTGTGAAGTCGACTATTCTCAGTTATAACTTGGCTTCTTTTGTCTGTTGAAGTCCAGTTTTGGAACTTTCAGAGAGAAGGTCTTGAAGACTTTACTGTTAATGTTCAGTTGCCGTGATTGTAAAGAGTCGACTGTCTTCTCTGTTTTATTTGGCTTTTCTTTGCTTTTGAAGGCCAATTTGTATTATTCCAGAGAAGGGGTCTTACAGACTTTGTCCATACTGCTGAAATTGATTTGCAGAGTCTAGTTTTGTAACTTTCAGAGGGGGAACGATTAGACATTTCGTTGAGAGCGCGGTACCTCGTTTCCTCAATTATAGAAGCTTGGGGAAGTTTGTCATAGATTCCAGATGCTGTTAGTGTAAAGTCGACCATTCTCTGTTACATGTGGGCTTCTTTGTCTTTTGAAGACCCGATTGTAATTTCCAGAGATGAGTCTTGAAGACTTTCTGTTCAGCCTTCTGTTTTACAGTTTTCTGTAGTTAATTTTGACAGAGACAGAGGATAGCAGGAGAGTTTTTGCTGCAATTTATCCAGAGTGTTGTTTGTATTTAGAAGTCAACCATTTCTCTGTTATAGTTTGGCTTCTTTATCTTTTGAAGTCCAAGTTGTAAGTTCCAGAGAGGAGGTCTTGAAGACTTCCTGTCCAGCATTCTGTTTCTGCAAATGCTGAAGTTGATGCCAGAACCATTTTGTACCATTTAAAGCCATTAATTGGATCGGTACCCATTGGAGAGGGACCCGGACACGTAGCCCAGTGGAGGGGGTGAACTCCGTTATCAACTTCTGTTTGTGACTCTGTTTCTGTGCTTTCTTCCTTGTTTCTGTCTATTAGTGTTGTGGTTTTCATTACTATTCTGAGCATTTAATTTCTGTTAATGTTGTTCCTTTAATTAACCTGTTGCATGCATTCTTTCAAACAAACTTTTAATGCACTAAAGTTGAGGTCCTACGGATCATATTTGGTATCAGAGCTGGTTGACTGTTGTGCAAGTTTGTGAATGCTTACCAGGTCCAGGTTAAAGCTTGGTGAAGGAGAATTAGTTGAAGGAGATCCTGAGATCGTAGCGGAACGGGAGCCGCAACGACGGAAGCCCAAGACTTACGGAGCGGCGCACACAGCGACACGAGGTTTGAAAAGTCAAATCGAGAGACTTTACCATCTGCCTTCCGCAACTGCGAAAACCAAAGTAACATACGTTCCAACTCGAAGACCAAATGACATCCGATTGAGACCATCGGAGCCCGTTGCGTATCACTCTTCCGCAACGGCGGAAGCCCGGATAACAAAAACTTCCAACTCAAACACTGCAATGCATTTGCGCGGGGACATTTTCTAAATGGTGCACAGTGTTGTTGCGTTTTAACGTTATAGCGGAGTTCAGATCCTTGGCATGACAGGAATACCTCCCATGTGGAACACTATGATGTGGCTGGATATTTCATCATGTGTACAACTTCTTTGTAACGGTTTTGGCGAAGCTTTCTTGGCAGTTATGCCACAGTGGGGGTAACGTTGAAAGGCAGATGAACAGCCTGTTGGGGACCCGGAACGTGAAACGCTTGAGGCACGATTTGGCCGAATGGCATATGGTAACAGCTGTGTGAAAGAAGGCAAATCCGTTACTTATGAGGCTTAAATAGAGGAAGCTGGTGACCCGAAGGGGGACTCAGTTCGTGGGGAGCTTTTGGAGGGCGGCAGTGCAACGTTTCTCGGTTATGAGAAGCTTGGAGAGAGCATTTTGCTGTGAAAACTATCCATGTGTTGTTCCTTGTGAAGTCGACTATTCTCAGTTATAACTTGGCTTCTTATTGTCTGTTGAAGTCCAGTTTTGTAACTTTCAGAGAGAAGGTCTTGAAGACTTTACTGTTAATGTTCAGTTGCCGTGATTGTAAAGAGTCGACTATCTTCTCTGTTTTATTTGGCTTTTCTTTGCTTTTGAAGGCCAATTTGTATTATTCCAGAGAAGGGGTCTTGCAGACTTTGTCCATACTGCTGAAATTGATTTGCAGAGTCCAGTTTTGTAACTTTCAGAGGGGGAATGATTAGACAGTTCGTTGAGAGCGCAGTACCTCGTTTCCTCAGTTATAGAAGCTTGGGGAAGTTTGCTGTAGATTCCAGATGCTGTTAGTGTAAAGTCGACCATTCTCTGTTACATGTGGGCTTCTTTGTCTTTTGAAGACCCGATTGTAATTTCCAGAGAGGAGTCTTGAAGACTTTCTGTTCAGCCTTCTGTTTTACAGTTTTCTGTAGTTAATTTTGACAGAGACAGAGGATAGCAGGAGAGTTTTTGCTGCAATTTATCCAGAGTGCTGTTTGTATTTAGAAGTCGACCATTTCTCTGTTATAGTTTGGCTTCTTTATCTTTTGAAGTCCAAGTTGTAAGTTCCAGAGAGGAGGTCTTGAAGACTTCTTGTCCAGCATTCTGTTTCTGCAAATGCTGAAGTTGATGCCAGAACCATTTTGTACCATTTAAAGCCATTAATTGGATCGATACCCATTGGAGAGGGACCCGGAGACGTAGCCCAGTGGAGGGGGTGAACTCCGTTATCAACTTCTGTTTGTGACTCTGTTTCTGTGCTTTCTTCCTTGTATCTGTCTATTAGTGTTGTGGTTTTCATTCCTGTTCTGAGCATTTAATTTCTGTTAATGCTGTTCCTTTAATTAACCTGTTGCATGCATTCTTTCAAACAAACTTTTAACGCACTAAAGTTGAGGTCCTACGGATCATTGAAACAGAAGATGAAGACTTTCACTATGTTCCAAAAGATGAAGAAGATCAACTACTTAGCATCAAGTTCCAGAAGACAAAAAAAAAGAATTCCAACTACACTTCAAGGAAGAAAGTCAAGCTGAAGTGTAGTTGCTCCATTCTTTTCTTTCACATGCCAGAAGCTCCACCAAAAGCATCACCGCCAGGAAATAGAATATCGGAATATCAAAATTCACAGCAAAAATATATATATATATTTGCAATCTGGCAGCGATCTGAACAATGCAGATTTGGTGAGCCGGCAATGGAGATTCGTTCATCAAATCATCAAATAAAGAAATGAGATCTGATCTGATCTGATCTAATACCATCAATCTGTTTCGCCTCAATCAGATCAAACCAGCGATTTCAACAAGAAATTGCAAAAACAAAATCTCCACACTTTTTTTGTTTTTCTAGCAGCAGATTGGATCACGCCTATGTCTTTTCTCCGTTGCCCTAGAGATAAAAAAAAGAAAGGACAGCTAGAAGCTTGTCGTAGATCTTTTTCTTTTTCTTAGTCTCCCATGCAAATGACAGCTGTTACTCCAAGCGAATTCCTGCAACTCTAGAGAGTTGTGGATCCTTTTTTTTTCTTCAACAACGCCCGATACCGAGCTGCCCCTAGAACGGCTAGTGAGAGATCTGAATGGTATTGGTTTGGTAGATAGATATGCCAAACAAAATCGGATTGAGTCTAGTGCTTCTTAGACCTCCACAATATATTTTTTTTTTAGGGTTACAGACAACCCTAATATCATATCTGAAAAAATAGTTCTTTCGACTCTGTGAAAAGGCTTACCCCAACAATGAAAGGATCAGGCCGTAAGCTCTAATACCATGTGAAAGAAAAAAATGGAGCAACAGAAACAGTATGGGCAGATGATTCACCTTCTCATTATTTAGAGCTGTTTAAATAGGAAATAGAAAAACAACAATACTGTGGGTGAATACCACAGTTAGGTAAATACCGCAGTGGGTTACTTAACTCTCTAACCTAACTACGGATGAGATTACTCTCTTCAACAGAATTGTGTAGTCATCAATTGTACCCAGTGCAAAATTTATAAGAGCGTACTAATAAACTTTAATCTAAATGTGTTACGATTTTGATCAGTTAGTTTTTTGGAGTTATATGTAGTATAAAATTAATTGTAAAACATGTCCCACACCTCGTACCTATATTGCCTTATCTTTGGATGCCTGGTTTGGCAGATTTTTTTCACTTTATTTTCAATTGAGTCATGATTTAAAAAAAAACATTTATTATTAGGTCAATCTAATTATTTTTTTTAATTACATAATTTGGATGTTATAGAATTATTTGAGAAGATTAAATCTATTTTTGTTATTTTAAATGAAATTTTAACAATGTAAAATGATAATTTGTCTAATAATTTTAATAATTTTATTACTTGATTTCAGCAAAAACCTACATTTAAAAACTAAACCTCATTTTGAGCATCAATGCTTTGTGTGTTTGAATAATGTAGCCACTTTTTGCCATAGTTAATGAATGCAAATGAGTTGTGCAGCTAGAATTTACAAAAATATACATACCCTATCCCTCTTAATTTAAACCTATAATTTCTAAAAATAAAATATTTGTTCTTAACGGTTAAACCCGCTTAACTCTACACTACAAACTAGATCCAATTAAAACTTCTTACATACCTCTCTTTTTCGGTGCAGAGTATATTCTTATTTCTGAGCCTCTGCGACGTGTAGGTTTCCTTAGACGGCGCGAGAATTCGTCAGGAGTCCGCCCGTCAGAAGCTGGATTCGGGTTGAAGACATCATTCATGTAATGGAATTTGTCTACTGGGGTATAAGTTGAGTATCGACCTGCTACAACTGAATATTCACGTGCTACTCGAATATATTGAGGGCTTATACCACCAGCAAAAGAAATTTCGTGCTGTTTTGGAAAATCGATTCGGCCCGGCGTGGTTAGCCCCACCTCGATTCCCCCTGGGACAAAAATCTGATAGCGATAACGAATGGAATCTACTCCGACACTCGGTTTCCACGAAGAGCTCCTCGTCGTGCTGACAAAAACTGAAGGAACCGCAGGTGAGATGTCGGCGGGGGTTCCTCCACTGTTTACAAACTTCAGTAAGTCGTAGTAATCTTCCCAACTTTGGTCGGGACTTCGACTCCGAGGAGAAAATCCTGTCTCAAAAATCTCTTGATAGGGACGCGTGTCCCACCGATAAACTGCCTCCATAATATCCTGGTCGTCGTCAGAGTTACGATATAGAACACATGCTCCCACATCATTGTATAATGTTAATCCAGTTATATATTCTGATAGCTGATCGATAGCATCCTCTTCCGAAGTTGGCTGGGGAATCGCTGCCGCAACTACACGAAAGGGTGAATCGGCTGGCAGCGCCATACTTCAGCTACCGCAAAATGTTTTTTCCAACTACAATCTCCCTTCAATAGAAATTCTCTACACTTGAGGGATATGTCTATAACATAGGCTAAGGCCGGCTTTAATAATCTGTCCTGCCCACTTGAAAGATGCTCTCACCAAATTTGTGCTTGAGGACGCCCTTGGACAACCCTGAATCAGTTTGGTTTGGTATCTAATTCTGTTTGCTTCTTATACTTTAGTACCCCGTGTCAATAAGACCCAAAAAGCTGCCTTCGTGATTCCACAGTAAATTCCACCCTGCCCTTATCTCACTCAAGTGAAATGGTCATTCCGAATAACACTGCCAACGGGTCATTGACCCCGTCTTACAGCGGCTTCTGGCGCGGAGTTAGCGGGGGCTTCTTCGAGTCTTTCAGTAACTCCCAGCTACCGCAATACCTGTCGACCACAATCACGTTCACGTAAATAATGAATATTGTTATTGATACAGAAGCTTGCACAACACCTTATTGAAAATGTATATGTATATCTAAATAGAAATATATTTATATATGAATTGACTACTATCTCTATCAAAATATATGCATGTATCATTTTTGTAGGTGTATTTTTTCATTTTAAAACACTTAGAGAAGATATTTAACCTTTAAAATGAAAAGAAGCCAGTTGTAACAGTATTTTATTTTTTAAAACTTGGATTTTATATTAAGTGTGGGTATTGCAAGGTAGAAAGTTTTGGTGGAAGTTGCCCAAAGGAGTTGGATCCATTGGTGAAAAGTGAGGAGTTTTTCACTAGTGAGCAAGGTTCAATTCCAATGAGGGCCTTACATGGAGCCATGGAGGCACCTTGAGGTAGTGGTCGAACTTGTGGTTCCACCCAGAGAGATTGTATTAAATGATCTTGTGACCCGTGGACATATAAATGGATCAAAGGCCACCCCCATGTCCTCCTAAAATGAGAGTCCATTGGTTGTAGCTTGGGTGGTTGGGAGGAATGAGAGTTACTTTCCCCACCGAGGTTCAATTCTTTTAAGTGACATGTTTGCTCTTGTTGAGCCCCTTTATAATGAGTAAGTGGATTGCGTAAGCTGATCATATTGATGTAACCCGGCAGTCCTATGTTCGATTCTGGCAGGGGCTTGACACAAAAAGTAAGTTTAAGGCCCAGCACTTTCACCTGTGCAAAAAAAAGCGAAAGTTTATGGTAGACTTATATTTTTCTATATGGCATATTGATATATACCAGCATAGATTCATTCAGTGGCTCTATCAAACTTAAAAAGGGATCAAATTTTTTGAGGCTAAAACTTTTCCTCAAGTTTAAGACTTTAAAAAGAGTTTGCACTTCAAGAAATTTGATCCTTCCTAACACTTGATAAAGCAATAATTAAGATGATCTATGTTGATATAATTACAATTTGCAATAAAATACTGTTACTTTCAATTTACACTTCTCAAAGGTCTAAAATTTAAATTGCAATCCTTAATGCATACTATAGAGCTAGATTGTAATTTTGTTCATATGCATAATCTCAATTTGCATGATTATAATTATGATAAACAATATAATTATGTTAATAATTTATTTCTAAATTAAAATTGAGAAAAAAAATATATTTCTTACTCATCATCTTAGAAAATTAAAACAATATGATATAAATAATATTAAATATTTAAAATCTCTACACAAATCCTTTATATCACAGTCACCATAAAAAAAATCATAAAGAAAAGTTAAAATATCCACACATCAATTTATCATTATTCTACTTTCAGAGCAAACTTTATCATAAGCCGTGATCACATTAAACGTATTTATTTGTAACAGACATGGTATGAATAAAAATTTCACATTAAACGTATTTATTTGTAACAGACATGGTATGAATAAAAATTTCTTCGAAGACATGGGATGCTTTTGTTCCTGAGCGGCTTAGTTTTCTGTTCGTGCTTATCCAAACTAATTAATTCTTCATCATCCATCCCGCCGGTCAGTGTTGAAACATTCGAATCACACAGAAAACCAAAACAACCCATCCAAATGACTAATTGAAGTTTTGAACTAAAGTTACAGAGTTAAAAAATGAGGGAACATCGCATACAACTCGAGATTCTCCAAAAAACGGAGTAGTAATGTACTCTTAATGGTTGGAAATTAATAAATCCAAGGTCGATTTTAAGTTATTTCTTAAACTCAGAAATTGAAGGTGATTTTGCATGAAGTATTCATGATTGGAAAAGCATATCTGGTTATGCTTTTTATTTAGATACAAATTTGATATCTTGCACATGTCAAAAACAACCTATTGTCAGCATGTCATCTGCAGAAGCAGAATATGTAGCAGCCACCAGAGCAGCATGCCATGCAGTTTGGTTAAGAAGACTTTTAAAGGACATGGAATACACAGAAAATGATCCAACTCCTATATTTTGTGACAATAGTTCTGCAATAACATTCTCCAAGCATAATGTCTTTCATAGAAAGAGCAAACATATTGACACTCGCTATCATTTCATTCATGAGTTACTCAATAATGGGTATATTACATTACTGTTCTGTGGCTCTAAGGAGCAACTGGCTGACATGTTCACCAAATCATTGGGAACACATGCATTTCAATTTCAAAGACAACACTTAGGGATTGACAGTGCTGATAATATTGGCCCAGTTGAGATTAAGGGGATTTGTTAAGAAATGTAATTTCACTGGTCAATAGTGCATCAATTAGTTAGTTGAGTAGTTGATTTGGTCACCTTACCTAGAATTAGTGACCCATGGTATTTTCTGTCACATGATATTTACCCATGTTTTTGTTGTTATGTAGTTTTATATATACATTTGGTTAATATTGAAAAGGCATTCCAATCAATATACTCACATATGTTCTTTAATCAATATGCCCATGTGTATTCCCTCATACTTTCTGCTTCATCTCTTTGTTTGTTAAACTTTAACATAGTAAAGTGTTAAGCAGCTTCACATGACACACCTCCATATTCTGTCTTTAAAAAGATGTGAAATTAGATGATTATGGTATGGGCCATGGCAAAGGTGGAGTGAAGTGATAGGTGGCTGTAAACCTCCTCTTTTCACCTTGGAAAAGATGTGGATTCAAAAGATTAGGATAATGTAGACGTAGAGTGAAGTGACAGGTGGCTTTGCACCTTTGCATTCCACCTTGGAAAGGATGCAATGTGGAGAGGAAAAGGCATGTGGAGGGACAACAATGAACTTTTGCATCGACACATGCGGAATGTGGGACGAAAAAACATTGCACAAGGGATTTGTATTTGCATGAACTTTGGCGTGGAATACAAAATGTGAAGAAAAAGGACAATACTCAAGCTCAAAAACATCCATTCATATGGAAAACTCCTCAACATTAGGACTCCGCACCTTTATCTCAATATATTTAGAAAAAAAAGTTGGGGCTACTTGTCTTCTTCCTTGTGATCATCTTAAGATTACTTAGACACCTCTTGAATGACATCGAAACCAAGGTTTAGACATCATTGTCGAAACCAAAGTTTAGACATCATTGGTATACATACTTAGGCCCACGGTACAGCTTTGGCAATGAACCTCTTTAGGGGAAAATATTACCTTGTTCTGTGTAATGGCTCCTCCCTGTGATATGCCAAGAACCAGATCTCTTGGCCGAAGCAAACCAATGCCTTATCCATTAGGCTATGGAGCTAGATATTTTCTTCTTCCCAAAATCTGCTTTTTAGAACAATACACTAGAAACAATACCAAAAAATAAAACTAAATGTTGTATAGGCAAAAGAAAAATGTAGAGAACTGAATAAGAAAAATGGAAAGCCTACTTACCTTCCCTAACTAGCTTGTGGGCCCACTAGGTGACATGGCACTGCCAATTGAACCATGTATACAATTTGATAAGGCTATGAATCTTGTGCGAGTCTTGTGCATGCATAGGGTTGATAGGATGGTAGATATCATTGCGGTTTGAGATGTAAAAGGATAGGGCAACACAGCCCTAATGGCCATAAAATGTGCCCAAGAGGGCAAGCACTGCTCGAGGCACAAACAAAAGTAGAACATTGGTCATCCTTGAAAGCATAGTAGAAATGAGCGAGGATAGTTGAAAAGAATGAACAAATTTCCAATCTCCAATATTTTTTTATCGCTCTATTTTGTGAAAAAATCTCCTTCATGTTAAAACACAGAGCGTGAAAGCTAAATGCATTGGAAATAAGATAAGTGTGAGATACCATTCATTAACATATATGTACATATAAATACAATCACTATGACCCTTGGTTTCATATTCCAAGGTGTCTCCTGGACTCCCAATGACTTTACCTATTCATTGTGACTCTTGTTATCCAACTCACATGAATAGAAATACAAAAAAAATAACCCTAAAGGATTAATGTTTCCAACATTCCCCCCCTTAATACAAAGGGGTGTATAGGAGTCCAAGTAAAGAGTTGGAATCTAGAGAAGGATAGATGCAAATGGTTGAAGGTGTTCTCTAAATCAAAAGCTAACAAAAGCTGATGTGTTCTACTAAATGGGTGGTTTTGGATAACCACTAACCAACTGAAGCTATGAAGAGGTGGTTTAAGGATGACCACGAACTCTAGAACTTGGCACTAACTATGGTTCTAGATTAGTGGTTCCCTCTAAAGTATGGATCTAACTCAGGTTGTGGCTCAGCGGTTCCCTCTGGAGCTTGGCTCTAAGGCTCAATGGAGTTGGAACACACCATGTGAAAGATGAATACATCAAAAATAAGATAAGTGTGAGAACCTTTCATTAACAAATATGTACATATAAATGCAATTCCTATGACCCTTGGTTTCAATTTCCAAAATATCTCTTGGGCTCCCGATGACTTTACCTATTCGTTGTGACCCTTGGTATCCAACTCACGTGAATACTAATACAAATACAATAATAATTAACCCTAAATGATTAATATTTCCAACATCCCCCCCCCTTAATCCAAAGGAGTGTATGGGAGTCCCAAGCCAATGTTGTCAAGCTCGAACTTGGAAAACACTCGACTAGCTTCGTACTTGGTAAACTCGATGACTCAAGAAAGACTCAACAAATAGAAAAAAAGCTCAAAATATGTTAGAGTTTGCACTTTAATTCAATTATGTTAGATCTTTAATCTAAAAGATAGACAAGCACAACAATACAAAAGATTTTCCTCGAGAAAACCATAAAGGAGAAAACCCTGCAAACTTCTTCAGAATAGTTCTATCACTAAGTACAATGTCAAACCAAGATAGAATACCCAGAGAAAATATATCTTCGACAGCTTCTTCTTCTCACACTGGCGCACCTGTCTCTCTCTCTCTCTCTTTAGCAAACTTGAGTGAGTGTGTGTGTATAAATGAGGGAAGGCGCCTCCCTATTTATATTCTTCAGTTGTGTGACTCACCTACCTAACTACGTCGGCCAGGTTCTCTAATTGGGGTCGACCTACCTAGGAAGACTCAAAATAAATTTTATATAATACTTCTTCTGGAGACTATTGCCCCGACTTACAACGGAGGTCTTACCTTGATATTCTAGCATGATCAAATGCAATAATGACATCCCCAAATGGAGTAAAAACATCTCCAACGGAAGTACAATAAAATACAATAATAATATACAATAGAATATCTTCTAAAGTTACATTTTCAACAACACTCCCTCTTAACTAGGAAGGTATTCTTTCTACCCGGTCATCGTCACAACTAGACACAGTCTTTGGACATCATCGTTGGATCATCATCTCTGCTTCATCATCATCACTGGACCATCATCTCTGGATCATCATCACTACTGCATCAATTCTCATCTTGTCGACCATTAACTAGTGACATCTTTCAAAGTTATCCGTCCTCAGAAGTTTCTACAGAGCCAACCCTGTTTCATGTTGGATGTAGGCCTAGATCCCATCTAAGACTTCATCAATCATATTCGTACAGTGACAGCCCTTTTTCATGCTAGATGTACCTTGCAGAGCTAGTTTTGTTTCATATTGGATGCCTTGGGAGGGTCAGTCTTGTTTCATACTGAATGTGGAACTATGCAGTGTCAATCCCGCAGGCCTAGCTCACATCTAGGTCTTCATCATCTCCACAAGCAAGCAATCACGTAGGTACATCCCAAGACCATTCATTATATTTCCACAACAATCACCAGCATCTCCTACTGTCATCTCATCGTATCCAGATCATCTCATCATCTCACGAAGAGGGAAGCCCAGATGCACACCTTATGTCCAATGTCCAACAAACCACCTGCATCTACCAACATGGGAGCGCATCCAGGAGCACCCGATGTGCATTTCCTGCATCTTCCACCATGCGAGAACATCCCAAGAGCATCGCTGCATTACGTCTCTCAACAGTCAGCTTGCGTCTACCAGCATGGGAGAATAGCCAGGAGCACCCCAGGTGCATTGCGTCCCAAGGACCACCTACGTCTTCCACCATACGAGAACCAGCCTAGGCACACACCAAGTATCTTTTTGATCGGTGGACCTCTCATCATCTCCAACGTTGGAGAACAGCCAGGAGCACCCCAAGTGCATTACGTCCCAAGGACCACCTACGTCTTCCACCATGCGAGAACCATCTCTATTGCATCTACGTCTTCCGGTGGACCTCTCATCGTATCCAGCATGGGAATACAACCAAGAGCACTTCAAGTGCATTACATCCCAAGGACCATATGCGTCTTCCACCATGCAAGAACCATCTCTGGTGCATATGCATCTTTTGGTCTCATCACTCCCTCTTCTGGGTAACTTCAATCTGGATGACACCAAGTCTCTCTTTGAAGTATTCAAACTTCACTCTGGCTAACGGCTTGGTCAACACATCGACTATCTGCTCGTCTGTCGCCACATACTAGAGCTTTACTGCTCCTCTCTGCACGATATCTGGGATATAGTGATACTTGATCTCGATGTGCTCCGAAACACAAGTCGTCTCTAACTCGACATCGAACGATCCCGCAAGTAGCTTCTGAAGCCACACTGCCTCACAACTTGGCGAACAAGTTGCAATATACTCTGCCTCGACTGTACTCTGTGCTACACTCATATGTTTTTTGTTGTACCAAGAAATCATCCCAAACCTCAAGCTCAAGCAATACCCTGAAGTGTTCTTCTTATTTGTAGCACTACCAGCCCAATCGGTGTCAACATATCTTGCAAGTAGATCCTCTAATATCTCACATATCTGAGGCCATACTCATTTGTACCCTCCAGATACCTCAACACGTGCTTTGCCGCAACCATGTGAACACATCTCAACTTCACCATGTACTAGCTCCAAGTATTCATCGCAAAGCACATATCCGACCTCATGCTCGTCATCAACAAACCAATCATCTGCGTATAGACGGTGACATCAACTGTCTCTGAAGTAGGATTACACAGCACCTTCAAGTTTGATGCCATTGGTGTAGCCTCGCAATCCAACATCTCGACCACGTATTTTCCTTAGCTAAGGAGAATCTCCTTTGGATTCTGCCACACCTCTAATCCCAAGAATCATGTTAAGATTCTTGAACTCTGAGATCTTTTGTAGTCACTCCCTCTGAAGCGGAGCACCATCCTCCCTCTGCGTCTTGTACTCTCTGCATCGGGTCATTCTGCACTGGAGTGACATGTAGCCTCCTCTGTTGCTGATCTTCTATGCATCCATCTATGTCATCCATCAAGGTCATTAGATACCGTGATCCTCCATCTTGAACTTTGTTGAAAGTTCCTCTTGCACCCATCTATAAGCTTGTCATGCTCTGTAGGCTTCCATCTTCAACCTTGTAGCAAAGGTTGAGATCTCCATCGCTCTAGGTGATATTCAAGCAAGTGTATGTGTTATCCCATGGGTACCTTCTAAGCCTATACAAATCCTTCTATGCACATGTGGTTCTATGCTTGATACTTCTACTTTACTGGAGAAGTATGTCTGGTCAATAGAGCACGTCTCGCCATAATCTACTCCCTCTTTCTGAGAAAAACCATGAACCTTGTTTGTATTTCTTGATGCTGCCATCTACCGCGTGCTTGATCTTGTAGATCCACATGGAAGACACTACAAACTTCCCTTCAGGTCTCGAAACCACATCCTGGACATCATTCTCCATGACCAACTAGAACTCTTCGATCATAGCCTCCTTCCATTCTTTCATCTTGGTTGCTTCTTCATAGCTGGAAGAATCTGCATCAATGATGTCACACAACATTGCCACATCATTGGAGTGTGTCCGAGGCCTCTTACTTTCTTTGGAAGTCCCGTCATACTTTTATTCATCATGGATGATCTCTCGTGCCCAAGTTGGTCTTCTCTTGTGGATGTTCGCCTCTCACGATGGATCTATGGGTTTTTGTGGCTTGGTCATATCATGATTCTCGTATTCTTCTGAAGCTCTTTCTTCCGCCATGGTGTCTTTGTCCCTGGAAGCTTCAAGTTCCTCTTCATTTTGTTGGAGTGAATCTTCTTTGAGTGTTATGGTTGAATCATCATCACTTGTTCTTTGGAACAAGTTTCATCATTCTTTTCATGTAGGTCATTGTACACGATCTTTCCTACAAGTCAAATTCAGTTGCATGATTAGAAACATTTCATATTTTAATAACAACAAAATTCTTATGCATAAAGATATACGTCACATAGTCATGAAACTGTCTTAGCCAATGCTACAACATTCATCATATATAGTAGCTTTCTAGATGCCTTCCATCTCTACTAGACCATTATTAAGAGTGTGCACTACACCCAATATGTCAACAAAGAGGTTTCATTCTAAATAAGTAGCAATGGAATGTTGTACAGCACCATAGGCTGCTTACCTATCACATGCAAGTTAGTAGTATACTGTGCATAATTGCAAACAATCAAACATGCATAATACATTTTCTAAGTATAAATATATAAACAATATCATATGACAATTCAAATACTTATCTTTGTTTGTTTGTTTGGTGGACTCTCTCTTGATCCTTGTCTTCTTGCAAGAATCACTAGAGTCTTTGACACTGTGCTCTACTTCATCATTTGATTTTGAGGACCTATGTCTGTCTTGCTCATGCTGAGCAAGTCTTCTATACCATAGATCACATGAGATTGTGTACTGGTTCTGAATCTAAGTATCCCTTCTTCATTCACTACTGCATCCCTTCGTATTCAAATACTTAGACAGATAAGAGGCTCTTCTTTATCATGGGTTGCATCCTTCTGGATTAAAGTACATATTACTCATCACTTGAGGAATCTTCTTTTGTTCTTTTCATTTCTAGTTCATCCTCTTCAACAATGTGAGCATGATGTATTTTCTTGTTAGTCTTCTTGTTGGAGGAAACTTTGTTTCTGGGACAATTTCTGGAGTAGTGTCATTTCTCATCACATGTGTAACATCTGACACTGGATAGATCTTCTGGTCTCCTTTGTCTTTTGTGAAGATGATCCTCCCTCTCGTTGTGATTTCTTCTAGTGTGAACTGTGAGAGCTTGATCATCATTTGTTCCCATCTTCTCTTCTCTTGATGCTAATCGAGCTTCTTCTTGAGTGCATTCCTCCCATAGTCTGTTGAACTTGATTAGTTTCTTTTTGGATATATCTCTTGAATGAATGAGTCCCATGACCTTGGAAGTGCATTCAAGGTGGTCATCAAGATCTCTCCTTCAACATTTTCTTCAATAGCCTCTAGTTGTTCCTTGATCTGAGAAACCCCTGTGATGTAAGACTGAATGGTTTCTGAATGTTGGATCCTCACATTCTTGAGTTGATTCCTCAAGTTCATCTTTCAATTGATGTTCCTTCCTTCAAATAGCTTGGTCAGCATCGAACATCTTCTTAGAAGTCTTCAAAGATGATACCTAAGGGATGAAGTTGTCCCTGATAGAATCTGCAATAATCCTTTTAGCTCTTATCATGTTCTTTTTGTGGTTTTCCTTTGCCTCTTCTCCCTCTGGTTCTGGAACCTCCTCATTAACATGTTTGTCCAGATCATTCTCCTCTAGGATAAGAGAGATTTTATACTTCCATGCTCGGAAGTTATCTGCTCCCTCAAGCTTATCCTCAACCTTGGTGCGATTCATCATCTTGATATTAGAACCTCGTATGGAAATAGCAATGAAATAGATCTTACCAATTTGAGATGCCCAAGTTGATTCTGGATCTAGCCGACCTAGGGTTCTACAGAGAAACCCTAATTTTCCAAACTTGGAATTTTGAAATTTTGTCTAGAAAGAAAGATGTGCCTCCTTGAGGCGAGTTGTTCAATGAGGTCCTTTGCCAAATAATGTGGAAGGAGACTCCAAAAAGTTGAAGCCCTAGTTTCCTTCAGCAGTAGAGAGGAGGCCAAAAATGAAAATTTTCGGATTTGAATTCTGCCTCCATAAAAAGATGCGCCCTTCAAGGGTGAGGTTCCTAGTGAGTTCTTTTCCCGGATTGCTAGAGAGAAGCTCCACAAAATATGATGCCCTAGTTTCTCCCGACACTAGTGTATAGGTCAAAAATGAAAATTCTTCAAACTTGATTTTGCTTCCTAAAAAAGATGCACCCTCCTAGGGAGAATTAGCCTAGCCCTCTTTTTCTGATGATCTGTGGAAAGAATACCTTGAACTAGGAAACCCTAGTTTCCGCAACTGCACGGTGCCTTCTTTCAGAGTGGCTTTGATACCATGTTAGAGTTTTCACTTTGATTCAATTATGTTAGATCTTTAATCTGAAAGATAGACAAGCATAACAATATACAAGAACACAAAGATTTTCCTCGGGGAAACCATAAAGAAGAAAACCCCGCAAACTTCTTCAGAATAGTTGCGTCACTAAGTACAATGTCAAACCAAAGATAGAATACCCAAAGAAAAGATATCTTTGACAGCTTCTTCTTCTGCTCACTTGTCTCTCTCTCTCTCTCTTTAGCAAACTTGAGTGAGTGTGTGTATAAATGAGGGAGGGTGCCTCCCGAATTATATTCTTCAGTTGTGTGCCTCCCTTACCTATCTAGGTCGACCAGGTTCTCTAATTGGGGTCGACCTACCACAAAGACTCAAAATACAATTTATATAATACTTCTTCTAGGGACTATTGCCTTGACTTACAACAAAGGTTTTCCTTCGATATTCTGGCATGACCAAACATGATAATGACATCCCTGAACAGAGGAAAAACATCTCTAGCAGAGTGTTATAGCTGATTTTACCACACATGGTGAATCACATTTTTATGGCCTTCCCTGTCCCTCTGCAGACTCCTTAGACCCCATGGACCATTTTTGTACTTTTGATGTTTCCAAGATCATCCCCAAAAAACATGCAAAAAATTGCCATACGCGACTTTTAAACCCTTTCTCGCGTATATACGCAGGTTTGACCCCTAAAACCACGTACATCGGGATGTGTGCAAAAGGCCAAATTCTTTTGGAGTTTTCCTTGATGTGGATCCGACTCACTTGTCTCTTGGCCTTCCATATCCCTTGAGATCGCTCGGATTCGACCTTTCATTACCCCATTGAAGAGCTATATAAGGAACCCTTTGGATACATTGAAGGCATGAGGAATTGAGAGCAAGAGAACTATAGTCCATTGTTGTCGGAGCTTATACTTGAGTCTGCATCCCTTTGTCCCTTGGAGCACTTTTGTGTTCTTCTCAAGCTTGCCTTTTGCTTGTGAGCTTGCTATCGAGAGATGGAGAATTGAAGTGGTGGAGGCCCAAGTGGGGGACTCAGTTTCTCCGATTCGCAGACGTGCCAACAGAGGTTGTCTCTATTGTACTCTCTGTTTTATATTAATAGAAATATCTTTTCCTATCCAATAATGTGTATTTGAATGAATATTTGATCCATCGATGATTTCAAATGCTTATATGTTATTGATTATATATGCTAGAGTAGGTCTAACACAATTATATATAACATGCTTGTCTTGTTTATTGAATGTTGAGGAAGCAATTTATCAATTCAAGTTGGAGTTGGAAAGCTCAACGAGGATCTACATCAACCGTCCAGAATAACGTACGAATCGAGATCCTTTAGTGTTAGATATTTGGTTTCTATTGCATATAGGAAATGATTGATTTCTGGAGTCAAGCTGTCTATTGTGGTACCCCAAGCCATAGGAATTTCTCTCTGTAACACAGAGGTACAATAAATACAATAATAATAATATACAATAAAATATCTTCCGAAATTACATTTTCAACAACAAAATATAGTAAATTTGGCCACAAAATAGTATACTAATGACATTTATAATCCATATAACTTATAAGTTATAAAAACACATTATGTGCAAAACTTAATTAGATCATCTCATAAAAAAATAATACAACATTTGACACTCCATATTTATATGAAGAGTAGAGAACTGAAAGATGATTCCCTAAACCAATTGAAAAATAGTACCAAGTTCAACTACATAACTCAAAACATAATTAGATAATCAAAATAGATAGGTCCCCAAGTCCAATCTCGAGTCTCTAGAATGACTACGAGAAGTAGAATGCCACGAATTGGGCGTAGAGGAGGTAGTGACAACATCACTAAACTGAAGCAACAACTATGATGTAGGTGTATTTGGTGTTTCCATTTCCGAAAATGGTACACTAGAGGGATCCTCAGTCTCCTCATTAAGCCAACTCAAATCACCAACAAGAGATCCATCCTCCAAGACCCAATCAAAGACTAGATTGATCTTATCCAATGAAATTGGATCCAAATCCTTTGCGCACAATTGTTTGGTGAGCATCTGAAGGTTGTAGTATATGAAGACCAACTTCTCCAACCACTCATGCTCCAACCTATTGTGCTTTTTGGTGTGGATGTGTCGAAATACTAACCAATTGCACTCGCAATCTAAAGCGCTACAAGGCTGACTCAAAATTTCGATGGCGATTCTTGTAATTGTAGTGCCCCAAAGCCACAAAATGTCCACCAATTGGCTTTATAAAAAAACAAACAAAGAAAAATTACGAATTTTGCAATGGCAAATTTAAAAAAGAAAACTAGCAAATTACAATGTAACGATTTACAAATTGAATCTTACCCGACATTTTCTTCTCTCTGAGATGTTGAGTTGATCTAAATCCAAACATGCCAAATGATTCCTTGTACATATCTCGTTGCATGTTGAATTGGTGTTGAATGCATTGATTGGGGTACATTCTTTCAATGCATATCATCACACCTCTCATCACACGGGATCTTTTTGAATTTTAAACCCCGCATTATAGAATATGCTCGTACTGAGATAAGGTCCTGCTGCATGCAATGGTGAATGTAGTTTCCTATGCCACCTAGAATCAATAATATCCCATATAGGTAGATATTTGGATGAATCACCATTCATGATCCTCAACACTTTCACAAGTGGTTCTATCGTGCTAACAACCTCAATGACTTTCTTCCACAAACTAGTATCTTTAAAGAAAGACACTTTCACAACCATTGCATATAGTTTTGTGATGGCTTTCGAAGATATCCATTGCACGCTGCAAAACGTTCATCTCAATGCTTGGTACTCATTAAGAAGGCTTTGGAGGGAAAGAAAGTTTGTGACAAAGCATGTGATATCAGGGCGACTAAACTCACCCTCTACGAACACTCTCATAAGGTTCAACACCCATGCATGGTTATAAATGTACTTGGTTATTTGTTTGCACTCATGAACAATACCTTGCACCCACTCCAACTTCCCTATGTCCTCCAAAATCAAGTCTATGCAATGGGTAGCACAAGGGGTCCAAACAATAGTAGGGTAGTTTGCACACAACAATTTACCAGTTGCCACATAATTTGCAGCTTTGTCCAGATTACTTGGACAACATTTTTTATTCCCACTTCTTCCACAATCTTTGCCAGCAATGTATATATCAGATTTTCATCTTTAACATGTGAAGATGCATCAATAGATTTTAGAAACGTGGTTTATTTAAGGAAAGACACAAGAAAATTGATGATTATTTTGTTCCTCTATTCTGTCCACCCATCTGACAAGATTGCGGGACCTATAAATCTCCCGTGAGCTTTTAATGCCCTCCAACTGTGCCTTGACACAAACCAACTCTTTATCTAATTCTTCCCCCTTAAGTGCACTGTAAGAGGGGCCCTTGTATCCAAGGCCACGCTTTATATACCATGGGCTGATAAAAAAAGAAACTTTGCAAGGTTAAATGAGAGGCTATCATGGAACCAAAACCTCCTCACCACCACATTGACCTCCTTCCTTTTCCTTTCATTTTAACTATCCAAGGTTAGTTGAGATCCTGGGGTTGTGCGAGTGTTACCACATAGTAGTACTCAGTGGTCTCTTATCAAGTGAGCCTGGTGAACCGGACAAAGATGATTTGTTCGGACTTCAGAAAACCTTCATAATTGCTTCTGGGAGGTGCTTGTTGTACTATATCACATGTTCATACCTCGTAGGGGAATTGTAATAAAATGTTCTAGCATGGTAGTGTCTGTAAAAGACTCGGTCTCCTAGACTTACTTGTCAATTTGATCAGCCCAAGGTGTTTTTTTCCCTTAGTTATTCTTGGTTGTTGAATAAACGACGGATAATTTCTGAGTTTTTCACCAAACTCCTCCAAAGTTGGGGTGGTCGGATTGACATTTAGGCCTATTGAGGTTATTAGAGTCTGTGGGTCAATGTATAAACATGCTAGGCATTATGGTCGAGTCATATGAACATGTCTAAGTCCCCCTAGGTTTTAATTATTTTTAATTTTTTAAGTTTTTTTAAAGTTTTAATTTTTCCAAAACTTAGGCTATTTTTTGATAGTCTAAATGGAAAAATTGGTTTTGTAATAAAAGTGGGCTCAGAAATCAGTTTCAGTCATGGAGGTGCGCTCATTTTCTAACTCAAAGCACCCGGTAAACACATAAACCCACTTTTCCTAAATTTTGAGTGATTTTCCCATCACTCGGGTCAGAAAACCCTAAAAATCAAATATTGATTATTTTAATTGATAAATTAATTAAATAATGGAGAAAATCCAAATTCCTAAATCAGTGGGATTTGCTCCGATTTGACTGAAATCAGTCTCATCGGCTTTGGATTGACTAGAGCTAACCATGCTTTGATTGAAGGAGTTGATCTGGGCTAAAGAGGGAGTGCACCACAGCATGCATCCTTAGGATTTGCGCTCTCTCTCTCTCCTCCACACGTGTGGGCTCATCTGGATGTGGTTTGGTTGATGTTTTAGTTAACCGATTGATGTGTCAGTCCGATCAGCACTCCAATTGTCAATTACACTCAGTCAGACTCAGATCATACTCAGTTAGACTCAGATCAAGCTCAGCTTGACTCCTCATGTAGCTGCAGTCCCTCTCTCCTTGGAAAATTGCGCCCCCTCTGGGCTAGGGTTTTTAGTTTTTGCTATAAATAAAGCACAGTTTCCTCCTTTCCAAGCTAGTTAGAGTCGGATTGAAGAGTTGTTGCTATTGTAATGTTACTTTTCATTGAAATAAAGAAAAGCTTTGGAGGCAAGATGGTGTCATGTTATTATGTGTGGATGAGCATTGCTATGTTTCACTGAGGTAACCTGTATCTATGTTCATAACTTGTTTATTTTGATATTGTGGATCCAATGCTAAAAGATTGATAATAAGTTTATTATGATCTTGATAGGAAAGAAATATGTTAATAAGTTTATTGGCTATCTCTTTTTCTTTTATGCATGTCTAGAGATCTAAATTTAACATGTTTAATAAGATTATATGCATGCTATTCTAATATCTTTGTTTATGTATTAACCGGATCTCACAAGCATCTTGGCAAGCCTTTGGATTATTTGCAGGTTCCTAGCTTGGAGAGGGTGATGATCTAGTTTGCTTCCTCACTTTCTCCAAAATTTTCTCAAAGACATAGTCCCTCGACATTCCACCAGAAAGCTCCACGGTTGATCTTCAAGGCTACAAGCTTGCCTTCTTCTCTTTCTCCTCTTAAAATTTAAAATCTATTTGGTTACTTGTTTCATAGCTTTGATTTGTTTAGATCTATCATCTTAGAGTAAAATCTAACATAGATCTATCTTCTTAAAGCTCATAATCTAGATCTTATTCTTTAAAAAGGTTTCATAAGCATTCTAAATCTAGCTTTAGGGAAATCATCTTTTTTGCATGGCATTTTAAAGAAAATTTGTAGGTTGCATGCATTATATTTCTCTTTCATAATTTAAAAGATAAATCCAACAATCAGTGCACATCATATTGGCTGCCCAAAAGGCAAGCCAAGATCCCAAGGAAAACTTGTTTTCCTTGGTTCCTTTTTTCACCTTTTTTTTAACTAGTTTTAACTTAGTTGTTTTCGGTTAAAAGTGGGTTGACCCAAAGGCACTTTCAAAGTGCTTTTGGGCATATTTAAGTTTAATAAGCTTGTTGGTTTTTAGCAGGTATAACAGAAATGAAGAGGAGGTGTTGTCCGAAAAGTGACTTTTGGGCCATCCGAATCCCCCTAGGGGTCTCCCCTTTTTCCAAAATCTTTAAATTTTGCACTTTGTAAGTTGTTGGGTTCGTTTTGTATAAGAACCAAGAGGCATTATATCAATTTGTTGATATTGTAATCCCTAGTAATAAAAAATAATTTTGAATAGGCTCTTTCGAGCCCATTCCCTATCCCCCCTGAGGAGATTCGCATCCTTTTTTTCCTTTTTTGCAATTTTCCCTTTTTTTTTGCTCTAGATTAGTTTTCTTTATGCAAAAATAGTGTACTTTGATTACTTTCATCATATCTTCCATATTATAAAGTCAAAGTAACTTTAATACTTACCCCATGAATCCCGATTGAATCGAAAGGTGAAAGAGGATCGTGGTAGATCTAATTAGAGAACCTGTGGTTTGTTTTATTTTTGCTGCTTCATTATTCACTATTAATTTTTGCAAAGCAATCAATTAAAATCAACCCCCTCCTTGATTCCCCAATTGAGGTCCACTTAGACCAAAAAAATTTCCTAGAGGGTTTTCTTTGTAATAAAAACACATCGATTTAAAATTTACTAAAAATTACAAAGACTCCGGTGTGTATGCTCTGCGTTTTGGCTGCGGTTCGTCCGATCAGTCAAGCTGCATCAAAAACAACGTGAGTGACTAGATTAATTAGGTTTCATTTTCCCCAATTAACTACCATCAGGTGAAAATCCAACGCCTCGAACAAACTGTAGGCGGTGGCAAAATACCCAAAGGAGTGGGAACAACTAGAAAGTGACCTCGAGGCGTCGATCTCTGTTACACCCTAACGGGTGTATTATGAACACAGTCTCCAAGACTCCATCCAGCCCACAAACACCTTGTGGGTAGCCATGAAGATTTTATTTTTGGACATACTCCAAGTACCCCTCGGGTATATCTGGTGTCCCCCCTCACCTAATTTAATGCACTCATTTTTCATATTAACTTAAAACGTACCAAGAGACAATTGCAAAACATTCACTCCAAGCACATTTAATCATTTTGCGACTCCATTTTAATGCACTAGTTATTTGTTTACTTCTTTCGATATATATATTGTGTGTCAGCATTGTGCTTACTTGTGTTTATCTTTCATCTTGTTATCTGTGGTTCTCAATTGTTAATTTCAAACTCCTAAGCAACTTATTCAATTTAATACCATCATACTAAAGTAATTAGCCTTAGTAACACGTAGGGTCTACCCCCCTTGGCTTCGTTAGGAGTTGAGCCTAAACAGAGGAGTCAAGAACAAAGTGACAGCCTTGACTCGAGACTTGCCCCCAAGGACACACTGAGTGGCTTGAAGATTTATGCCACGTCCCCCCCAGGTGTCTGAAAGGCGGCAACACCTTTTGGCGCCGTTGCCGGGGATAAATTTTTTTATTCCCGGAGTACAACTTCTGTTTTCTTCCTTTTTGTTTTTGCTTTGTTTGATGAATGCTTAGAGTAGATCTTTAATTTTCATCTGGCAACTCCACAGACCTTTTTCAGCTTTTATTTTTACAAAGAAAAGCAAAAAATATTTTTGTGAGAGTTCTTAAATGTATATTTTTATTCTCACATGGCGACTCCATTGAAGGGATAAAACCCTTGTTTCTCACAAAAAAATTGAGATTGATTCTGTGTAGATGAGCCCACGTAACAGTAAAATTTAGAGCTCAACTCCATTTTTCAATTCCAGACATTCTCCATGATCACTTATTCTTGATATGGATATTGAAAGAATAGATATTGCTGCTCAAGTTTCCTGTGATTGTCCTCCCATCGATTTCTCTAAGATCCCTGGTTTTCCTAATCGTCTCGTTAGTGAAATGACATCTACTTCCCTTCCAGGCTTTCGAGGGGGATGATAATGATCACTCAGCCAGATTCCATGTTATGATTTCTCTGTCACATATGAGTAAAAACAACATTCAACATGAGGATCATATGATGGCGATGTTTGCTCATTCTCTGCAAGGGGACGCTTCATGTTGGCTTCATGAGTGTTTTCTTGAGAAATCTATTACTTCCCTTGCAAAATTCTTCAAAATATTTTTGAAGCAGTGACATTATGATGGAAATGATATTGAATCATTCAACGCTAAATCATTCATTGAGACCAATTTGAAGTACTTCTTTCCTTGGAAAGAGTTTCATACAGAATATCCTAAGATATCTAGTATCAACATGGTGTACAACACCCAACATTCAGAAATCCATTATGATCCCATTGAGTCTGTGTGCATGAAGGGCCATTAATTGAAAAAATTGTTGAAGACCCTCCTCATGTAACATCAACAGCGAATAGTGATGATTGGGAATGCTTTCATGATTATTTTAGTGATGATGATCACATTTGTACTCCAGATCTACCTAAGGACAAAACCATTGCAGAATCTTATAGTGAAACTTATGATGAAAACCGTAATGTGAACAATGGGACTCCTACCTGTTCTCCATATAATGATGACAGTTTGGAAGGTTTACTGCCTTGTGACCATTTTTTTGAAGAAGATGAATATCAAAATGAGGACAAGTATAACTTGGAGCATGATACAAGTGACGAAGACTCCCTTATGTCCGACAAAGATGTTGATGAGGAGTCTTGGACATTCATGGAAAATCCAGTCTATGACATGTATAAAGAGGAAAATAATGAACCAGAAACTTTTGATGGTTTTTTTTATTCTCGTGTCTATGGCATATCTAAAGGAGAGAGCATGGACCTTGTGGCCTTGGGAAATTTTGATATGGAAAAGGAGCATGCAGTTTATCCATATGATCAGTCTGAGCCATATATCAGTATCAGTAATGAAGACAATGTCCGAACAAGAAGAAGAAGAAGAAGTAGACAACAGTTGCGGCAGAGGTTGATGAGTATGCAACGAGGTTCAAGAAGGAGTTTTCTCTAGTCCTGGTCATTCAGAGAGAGCATCCATTACCAACACTGATATAGAGAATGAGAAAGAGTACTCACTGTTGATCGTCCATTCGTTGAGTGCATCCACTGCCACATGCACCTGGTACATTAATAGTGGAGCTTTTATCCATATGACAAATGTGGAGGATATGTTTTTAGAGTTCACAGAGATAGGTTTGGATCTAGAGGTGGTGATAGGAGATGACATGATTGTCAAAGCAGTTGGGCGAGGGACGGTTACCTTTCAGAGGGAGTCCAGGGAGCCCATGACTTTGAGGGATGTCTTGTACGTCTCTGGGATGAAGAAGAACTTGATTTCAGTTTCCACGATCAATGATAGGGGATTTGAAGTGTACTTCCCAAATGGGCATGTGCATGTTTATCTCAAGGGATCGAGACTGATATCGGTTGAAATGGCAGTCCAAGCCACCGGCAAGCATATGTGGAGAAAGTCACCACTGTCACCTTAGTCACTTCTCCAAACTTCTTTGGAAGTCGAAACCTACTAGGGGAGAGCCCTATGTAAATCTGCAAAAGACACTTAGACACCAAATATATCTCCTACGTGTGCTTGGTTAGTGACCAATGCCTAATAGAGTCTAGAAGAGGATATGAATAATACTATGTTGCACGGGGACCCGTCCCCCCTAAAATTTCACCCGTTCCCTACGTTCCGGGGTTCCGGGGACTTGGGAACTCCTCGGAAACGTCCCCAAATGGCCGGGGACTCCATTGGGGACTCGGGGACTTTTTTGCCGTCCCCTAAACGTACCCCAAAAATCGGGGACTTTTCGGGGACTTCCCCGAAGTCCCTCGACCAATCGGGGACTCCCACGCGTCCCCTTTTTGGCACATTAAAAAATTAAAAAATTTTAATCTCTGCAATTTCTGCAGATGAATTTGTATATTTGTATGTGCCTCCCAAGATGACTAGTGCTACGCTTTCACTCACTGTGCCCTCCTCACATATGGCAGTCTGAAATCTGCTTAACACATATAGTAGTGCAACTTCCGCACCACAATCACTGCTGCACAGAAACCTAGCACTGGTAGTGGATCTGCCCATCACTGCTGCATGAATCATAACTCCACTGTCATTACTGCTGTCTGCACAGTAATTGAAGCTGAATGGATCTGCTGGGTGCACTCTCTGCTGAAGAAGATCAACTTGTGAGCAACAAGTAAACTGTAACACTCTAGCTTATGATAAGATTTCAGAACTGTAGTGGGAATTTCTCCTAACAATATTTTGTGTTAACAAGAACAAAAACGCAAGATTCATGAGCTTGTCTGTAAGAAGTGTAATTTTTTTCCACTTTCATTGTCTATCTCAGATGATTGGAAGCTAAGTTACCAGATTCGTCTTCATGTTCTTATTCAGGCCCCAGGGACTAATGAAATTCAAAAAATGTTTGAGTGCAAAAAATATGATAAAATTTGACATTAAATATGATAAGGACATCATGCAAATTCCTTTATGACTTCACATATTTTAA
>LPNX010001010.1:115871-137217 GCA_001517045.1 Pseudotsuga menziesii | reverse complement strand
AAATTTTATATTATATAATTGCCGTCCCCAACCTGCCGTCCCCTGAAAAATTGGGGGTGCGCTCTAGCTGTCCCGTAAAATCGTCCCCGCGTCCCCTGCGTCCCCCCGTCCCCGAGACTAGTGCAACATAGGAATAATACAAGTTCATTCATCCACGGATAAGTCAATTGTGTATCTAATTAATACCAATGTGCAAATAGTATGGTAAGTAGGTAGTAACAAAGGACAAGTAATATATCAAACAATCAGAAATGCACATACGTATAGTAGTATAAGTTACATGTATCAGTCATCCATTCAAGTACTTATGGAAGCAACAGTTAAAGGTAAATAACCATTCGACATATATCAGTCCCAAAACGTTGTATATGCAATAAACATTTATTATGCCATTGAGGAGACTGCGAAACTCATTCTAAAGTAATGGTTAGCAGCAGTATCATTAGTTTTCAGAGTTTAGATTAAGCCATCAACCAAGTGTGCATATAAGAATAACCAACAAATGACAACAACCCTCTTTTAATCTAAACTTGTTATTGTTAACCCTTTAATCAACCTATGTTTCAGTATGTTTACCAACAATATACATTTGTATTCATGTAGTAATTTCAAACTGTATGCGAAGGTAAAAGATGCCAAAAAAGTCCACCTTTTTGTGGTAATCTACATTAGCAATTCATACCAACATCTGCTAACCTTATTAACTATTATTGTCCCTTTTTTTGTATGCAGGGGTTGAAGAAAGGAAGGCAGCAGCCTTTTAATATTGAGGGTTGCCACTATAAGGGCAGCCTCAACACTCGGTGAAGGCTTGGGAAGAGTAAAGGATGGACAACCATGAGAAAAAAGGGAAGAAGAAAGATCACCCAAGGAGGAAAGGGAAGTTGTCGAGGGGAAAAGGTTACAGCAGTAGGGGGAGCAAGGTTTAGGAAGGGTAGCGACAGAGTGTTAGCGTTGTTTTGGAGGGTAGTGAGGGTAGATACTAGGGTAGCGAAGGTAGCAAAGGGATTAGGGGGTGGAGTGAGCTCTAGGGGAGGGAGAGCAAGGGTGATAGGGGTAGTTTTTAGGGTTGTTTTGGGGGGGGGCAGCGAAGGGAAAGTTAGGGCAGCGAGGGTTTTAGGGAACAGCGCTACGTCTACCTTAAAGGATAGACCCGAGGGGTGAATAGAGGCTTGGGGAGGCAGCCAAGGGAAGAGAAGAACGAAGGTTTAGGGGGGGGAGAAAAAGAAGGATGTTGGGGCTGAGGGAGAACTAACCTAGGATTTTAAAGCAGACCTAACAGTCTTAACCTAAATCTAACCTTAACTAACCCTTAAGACTAACTTTATACTAGGTTTTGGAGAAGAAAAGGATGTGAAGACAAAGGAAAGTAATCCTAGCAAAACCCTACCTAACCTAGGGCATCTAGGGAGGATGGCTAGCCTAGTGAAAAGGAGAACCAAGGTTAGATGACAAACCTAAAGACCAAGACCTTTAACCCTAGAAGACTCCTAAAGAGGACATGCTTCTACTCTAAGGTGACAAAAGTGGATGAAGACCTAGCCGAGACAGGATGCAACCTAATGGCTACCATTCCATCTGCAAGCAAACATCATTCATCACCTTTTAATAAAGAGACATCAAGACAAGACATAGATACCTCCTTATGCACGTGTTTCACCAACAAATCATAGCTTCACCTTTGAGAAAGAGCAAAAGACCAAGATGCTTCAAGAACTTGTCATAAACCTAGAAAACAACCTTCCTCGAGAGGGGCGCATCTCTCCAAAGAGCCCTAAGAAGAGTAGAATAAATACATAGTGTTTTTTATCCCATGTGTCTTGTTTTAAAACTGAAGCGAGGAGATTTATTTATATGATCTCACACTCACTTTTACAAAAATTATCCAGGCCGACATGCCTTTAAAATGTCAACTTAAAATTAAGACAAAAGAATAATAAAAATAGCCATAACATAGGCTTAAGGTAGGTTTCCTGGGGTATTTTTCCCCTAGGTGCCAAAATCTGCTAAAATAAGCGAATCACTCTGAAAGAAAGGGTGGAGTGAGCTGGAGGAGAGGTGTCATGCCCCATCTAACCCCGAAATGCTGAGAAATCCCTCAACACCCCCCCTCAAAGCAACATGTGTGGCCTAGTGAAGGAGGAGGCGTCCTCATGAGGAAGGAAGCCCACGAGAGAAAGCACCAACTCGATGAGAGGCCAGGAGTGTGTCTGGGTGACTGTGGAAGGAGACCAATGTCTCATGATTGAAGCCAAGACCACCAGAGCAAGTATGCAAGGTGTGGGGTCATGTGACCCAGTGACCAACACCTAGGAGCCCCGAACACCAACCCTAGGGTTAAAAACCCCAACAAAGGGCAATCAACAGTGTCATTAAACCATAGTACTCCTAAAGGAAGGACCAAAGGACTCGACCATGACCACCACTGTTGAATAACACCCCTCCTGGTCGAAAAAAATGGCTCTCTCTCCTTGGGGCACATCTGAAGGTGCATTGGGTACAAATGCAGTGTAACAGAGACCATCTACATCTATTATGAATGGAGTCAAATGTGGGAAACTATACAAGCTCTTGTTTCAGCCTCTTCATGCTTTGGCAAACGATATCAATAGTTGTGATCTATGTGAGTTATGGCATCAGAGAATGGCTCACTCGCATCATCCAGCTTTGAGGATGTTGAGAGATATGGTGACTGGGTTGCCTGAGTTTAGCATGGAGCAGAGTGATGTGTGCATGGGGTGTGCTCTTGGAAAGTACACCAAGACTGCTTTCCCAAGCAATGACAGTAGATTGGTAGGGGTACTTAATTTGATTCACTCTGATTTATGTGGTCCTTGTCTTATGTTTCATTGACTCGTTTTGAGTATTATGTCACATTCACTGATGACTTCTCCAAGAAGACCTAGATTTACTATCTGATGACCAAGAAGTTGGAAAAGTCTCGCAGAGGTTCCAAGAGTTCAAAGCTCTTGTGGAGAACCAAACAGGGAGGAGGATTCGGGTGTTGCGATCAAATTATGGGGGTGAGTATAACTCCACTATTTTCAATGAGTTTTGTGCACAGGAGGGGATCAGGAAACAGTTGATAGTTCCATATACCCCACAACAAAATGGGGTTGTTGAAAGGAAGAACATGGCCATTGTGGGTGCAGCAAGAACGATGCTTCATGATCAAAGTTTACCTTTCTTACTTTAGGTCGAGGCTTGCAGTATTGTTGTATACATTCAGAATAGGAGTCCCCATAGAGCATTGGGTGTATGACTCTTGAGGAGGCTTTTTCAGGGAAGAAGCCTAAGGTTGGCTATTTTCGAATATTTGGTTGTTTGACTTATTCTCATGTCCCTTCAGAGAAGAGGACAAAGTTTGAGCCCATAGCAGAAAAGGGCATTTTAGTGGGGTATTATAAGACTTTGAAGACCTTCCCCATATATCTTCCTTCACAGAGGAGAATTGTTGTGAGGAGGGAGATGATATTTTAGGAGCGGGCTTTCAGGAAGTCATAAGAGTCAAAGCAGGGGGGAGCAGCACGCAAAGTCCAGCTTCATAGAGTGTAGGGTCACAGGTATCTAGGGCGACTGGTCCACAGATTACAGGAGCATCAGGTTCAGGGACACAGTCTACATGTTCACTGAGTACGAGTTCAAGTTATCAGATTACAAGTTCACTAGTTCCATCACATGTTTTTTATTCACTTGATTCACCAACTATTGGTTCACCTGCCATAGGTCCATAGACCACTGGTCTACTTCTTCAAGATAGTCCGCAATGGGGTTGAGCAAGAGCAGTCCCCCCCACCAAAGCCCAGTTCAAGGAAGAGGAAGCCTATAGTTTCCAAGACACCTTGAAGAAGCTCAAGAGTCGGTGGGGAATCCCAAGAGGAAGATTCGAGAAAGTAGAGTTCCAAAGAGATTTCGCAGTTACATGGCTATGGTGACTAGTCTTTGTGAGCCGAAACCTTCCACGTTTAAGGATGTTTCAGAGCAGCAGGCATGGAGAGATGCCATGATGGAAGAGTATCATTCCATCATGAAGAATGATGTGTGGGAGGTGGTTCCGAGATCGGAGGGGAAGTCAGTGGTGACTTCTCGGTGGCTCTACAAGATCAAGCATGCTACATATGGCAACATCGAGAAGTACAAAGCTCGAATTGTCGCACGAGGGTTCTCACAGATAGAGGGAGTTGACTATGATGAGACCTTTGCACTAGTTGCTCGTTACTCTTTGATTAAAGTAGTTACCTTCATTGCAGCAGAGATGGGTTGGAAGATCCACCAAATGGATGTGAACGTTGCATTTTTTAATGGGATTATACAATAGGAGGTGTACGTTGAGAAGCCACAGGGATTTGAGATTCATGGGAGAGGTCTCATGTTTGCAGGCTGAAGAAAGCCTTGTATGGACTGAAGCAAGCTCCTAGAGATTGGTACTCTAGTGTAGATTCTTTCTTGCTGTAGATGGGATTTCAAAAGAGTGAAGCAGATCCGAAACTATACTACATTGTGGTGGGTGACGATCCGCTTACTCTTCTGATCTATGTTGATGATTTGTTCATTACAGGTACAGAGAGACTTATTGCAACGTGCAAGCGCGATCTTGCTTCAAAGTATGAGATGAAAGACATTGGGTTGAACTTTGAAATACTATTTTCTAGGATTGGAGGTTTGGCAAGAGCGTGGACATATTTTTATGGGAAAGGAAAGTATGTAGTTGATATTTTGAGGAGATTTAAGATGGAGGATTGCAGGCCTATGGCTACTCCAATGATCACCAACTGGAAGAAGTTGAATGCTTCTAAGAGTGAGTTGGTGGATCTGACTTTATATCGTTAGCTCATTGGCTCGTTGATGTATATGGTCAACACCAGGCTAGATCTGTGTTTTGCAGTGAACACTCTCAGTCAGTACATGGTGGAGTCGAGGAGAGTGCACTCGGTAGATGCAAAACACGTGCTCAAGTATCTAGCAAGTATGGTGGACTATGGTTTGGATTATAGGAGGATGGATGGTGTCTGGTTGGTTGGCTTCATGGACTGAGATTGGGCAAGATGTGTGACGGATTGGAAGACCACTTTTGGGTGTTGTTTCAGTTTGGGCTCGGCAGCAGTGTCACGGTTCAAGCGAAAAGCAAAAGTCAATTGCATTGAGTTTCACTGAGGCAAAGTACATGGCAGCCAGTCAGGCTAGTTGTGACTCGTGAGGCCTTGTGGCTTCGCAAGTTATTGGTGGGGTTATTTGGTTAGGAGTTGAGGCCCACTGTGATTTACTGTGACAATCAAAGTTGCATCAAACTCTCTAAGAATCCAGTTTTCACAAGTCGAAGCACATTGAGATCAGGTACCACTTCATCCGAGACTATGTCCAGAGAGGAGTTGTAGAGTTGCAGTACATTTCCACTGATAAGTAGGTTGCAGGTCTTCTGACGAAATCTTTGGGGAGGGGCAAGTTTGTCTTCTTCAGAGAGAAGTTGGGAGTGGTGAGGAACACCTTCCCCGGTAAGAGAGAGTGTTGATTTTGTACCTAGGAAAATGTTCCCCTAGTGACTTTGTGCCCAAGTCACTAAAGGGGGAAAAGTGACATGACACTTGCATTAATTTCATGAGATGTGAAATTAATTTCACTTTAGAGACTTAAAGTGACTTATTGAATTATTTAATGGGAGTTGAGAGAGAAAAAAAGGGCATTTATTCTCATCCATTGATCTCACATCACAAGATCCAATGTGGGCCCTTGGATCTTGTGTCCTTTCAGCTACCCTCATGAGGCAAACAAAAAGGCAAGGAAAACCAAAGAGGCTTCATTCTTTCAAGAGATTTGGAGCAAATCGAGTTCTTGAGAGGAGAATTCAAGTTTGAGGAGAGAGAGAAAACCAAGGGCATCAATTCCTAGGCAGATCTGTACAGCAACAAGGGCACGAATTTTTGAGTATGACTGGCACTAATTTCAAGAAGTACTACTGTTATTTCTTCTAGAAGCCAGCACGACGTTCAAGAAGAAATGCACGCAGTTTGAGGAGGTGAACTATTGCACAAATTTTGAGTTTCGTACAACATTAATTGCAATCTGTACTGTTATAGTCTGAACGCATTTCAAGGTCTGAGAAAGGAACAAAGTTCAAGGAGAATTATTGTTGTTACAATTGGCACACAAGCTGAGAATGAAGACCATGTTGAGCACAAAATTGGAGCAATTTGGTTGTGGGAGGCAGTCCGAACTCCGAACAGGCCTGAGAAAAGCACGAATTTCTAGACTGCCTATGCAAAGAAAACGAGGCATCATCAACATTGTTTTTGAGGCACATTTTTTGGTCTTCAAGGTTGAGATTAGTAGTGTACTAATTGTTGAAAATACTGTTGTACCTTATTTGGAAGAAGATAAAAGAAATCTCTAATATATTTTCCCCCTGGGGGGGGTTTCCTGAGGCTTTTGCCTAAATTCTGAGTCTGAAGATTTTTATGAGTGTGTGCTTTAATTTTTCTGCTCATAAGTTCTTTGTAAATTTCTCATAGTGTTTCAAGCTAGATTTGTTTAAGAGTAAAAATTCCATTTGCAACGGTGATGAAAAGAATCGAGTTGGGCATTAAACCTTGATGTTCTGAGACAAACTTGAAACTAGGTTAGGAAATAGAAAATTTTTAAATGAGCCATGTGGTTCTAAATACAATTTGTATAATTCACTACTTCAACCCAAAAAGGTGTCATGTTCTTGGACTGAATCATGCAAATCTCTTTCAATGTCTGATTCTTTCTTTCAAACATTATTTCTAACGGGTGTAGGTAACAAAGTGTTGATGTTGAATGCCATGTTCTACAAAAATCTTTGAATGCCATGTTCTAAAAATATCTTTGAAAGAGAGGACTACTTCTCAACAAAAAGCTTTTAAGGGTTTAAATGCAGTACTTAGGAATGTCCACCCAGGAGCGATGCGATAAGTCATCAATAAAGATGAGTGCATACTTAACCCTTGAAAATGAACCAGTCTGAATTCACATTAGATCACTATGTACCAACCCAAGAGATTTAGCAGCATGTAAGACCTTACCTTTAGAAAAAGGTGCAGTTCTAAATGTAATTTGCATAATTCACTACTTCAACCCAAAAATAAGGTGTCATGTTCTTAAACTGAATCATGCAATTGGCCATCTCTTTCAATATCTAATTCTTTCTTTCAAACGTTATTTCTAAGGGATGTAGGTGTTACAACTGATTTTACCACACATGGTGGATCACACCTTTATGGCCTTCCCTGTCCCTCTGCAGACTCTTTGGACCCCATGGACCATTTTTGTACCTTTGATGTTTCCAAAATCGTCCCTAAAAACATGCAATAATTGCCATACGCGACTTTTAATCATTTTATCGTGTATATACGCGGATTTGACCCTTAAACCTGCGTACATCGGGATGTGTGCAAAAGGCCAAATGATTTTGGAGTTTTCCTTTATGTGGATCCGAGTCACTTGGCTCTTGGCCTTTCATATGCCTTAAGATCGCTCGAATTCGACCTTCCATTACTCCATTGAAGAGCTATATAAGGAACCCTTTGGATACATTGAAGAGGGAGGAATTGAAGAGCAAGAAAACTATAGTCCATTGTTGCCAGAGCTTATACTTGAGTCTGCATCCCTTTGTCCCTTAGAGCACTTTGTGTTCTTCCCAAGCTTGCCTTTTGCTTGTGAGCTTGCTATCGAGAGATGGAGGATTGAAGTGGTGGAGGCCCAAGTGGGGGACTCAGTTTCTCCGATTCGCAGACATGCCGACAGAGGTTGTCACTATTGTAATCTCTGTTTTATATCAATAGAAATATCTTTTCCTATCCAATAATGAGTATCTGATCCATGGATGCTTTTAAATGCTTATATGTTATTGATTATATATGCTAGAGTAGGTCTAACACAATTATATATATAGAATGCTTGTCTTGTTTGCTGAATGTTGAGGAAGCAAATTGCTAATACAAGCGAGAGTGGAAAAGCTCAACGGGGATCTACATCTAAGTTACCGAAAACTTCTAGGAAGGGGAGGAGAAACTTCGTTCCCCGTTTCGGAAACTTAAACGAAGGGGATACGGCTTGGAAACGCCACTGAAACGTTTCCAAGCTGTATCCAAAACTTAGAAACGTTTCCATTCCATTTCAAGCCGTTTCCTGAAACGTTTCTAGAGTTTCCAACCATTTCCTTAAACGTTTCCAGCAGTTTCCTGGTTTTTTGAAACGTTTCAGCTGCTACAGGGTAAGTTTTTGACGAGAAATATTGATTTTTTGAAATGAAAATAAACAAATAAATAACCCCAAAGGCAAACTATAAAACCATAACCCTAAATTGAACCTCAAAACATAGATATAAAGCCTCAAAGCTTATAAATGAAGAGCAAAACCTTAATCCTAAATTGGTGAATGGTAATTTGACATGTTATGTCTCACTGATTATGTTTCATTGTAATTTTCCAAAATTGATAGAGGCCTACCGTTGGTTCAAAAAATCATTGATCTGTGGACATTTTATTGTATCAAATGCTTGTCTACTATAGTTATAGTTTCACAGGCTAGTGTAGAAGTACAATGACTTTTTTTTCTTTTTCAGTTTTTTTGCCAATTCCTCACAACTTCGTTTTAAATAAACCCCAATGACTTGCATATGTGATAAATCAACTTGCATATCAAAATTGATACAATGGCAGCTTTAGCCATACAAAATAGCGTACTACATTTATGAAGGGTTACATAAACCAACACATATTTCCAATAATCTTCTAACAAACTTCAATTTTCTTCTTTTCCTTTTTGAATTAATATGAACCCTTGACCTATGGCCTTATTTACTCCATTGCTAGTACACTCATATCCCTATCCTTATGTTGTGGAGAGAATTATGATGGTGCATCGTTTAGCCAGTTCTCCATAAGATGTGCATGTGATATTTTAATCTTATTTCAAGCATTTTTATTAGTATAAACCATAAAACATAAACAACATATCCAAGGAAACTCATTGGTGTCTAGAGATAGTATTATTACATAGAGTCCAATAGTGCATGTTATCACACTCACACCTAAGTTGCACTAAAACATGAGCTCACTTATTTATACTTGTGTGCTTAATTAATCCCCTTAAAACATGGTTGACTATGTCAAATTTGAATATCCAAGTCGATTGCAAATCATAGACAATCCTATGAATTTAGGCCCTTTAAGAGCCAATCAATTAGTCACTTTTGGAACTAGTCGGTTGGTCAATTAACTCTCACTTGCCTAGTTGATTGTCTCGTCAGTGAGTGGACCAACCTAAATACAACATAGTTGAGTCTGTCTTACATAAAAAATTGTGTTTAATCACAAATTTTAACACTTTTCTAGAGGTGTAAACAACGTAATATTTGTTAGATGGTAACATTTGGATACATCCATCAAGTAATTTTAGGGTTTGAAATCGATGTTTAGAAGTAGTTGACATGTTCCTGTTTAAATGCTTGCCAGCGGGTGACTTATCTATGGCACTTGAGATAGAAGAATATTGTTTACGACAATATCTGAGTTTGCTGATTTTAGTTGTTATAAATGAAACAACTACCTTTAAATCTAATTGATGAATGGTAGTCTAAAGTATGTATGTCTCATGGCCTTTTTGATATATATATATATATATAAAGTTTGCTGCCATTTCCTTGCCGTATCGTATCCCACATTTTTCAAAATTTGTGGTATCCGTTTCCCTCCCCGTATCCGTATCCGTTTCAGTGCAACTTAGATCTACATCAACCGTCCGGAATAAGGTACGAATCGAGATCCTTTAGTGTTAGATGTTTGGTTTCTCTTGCATATAGGGAAGGATTGATTTCTGGAGTTAATCTGTCTGTTGTGGTACCCCAAACCATAGGAATTTCTCTCCGTAACAGAATTGGCGACTCCGCTAGGAAGTTCCTAGTCATTTTTCCTTTGGGGGTTTTTATCGGCATTCAATGTTCTTGAATTGCTCTGATTTTTCTGTTTCTGAGTTGGGTATGGGGGCATGTTTGCCTGGTAGTGTCTAATAGGAGTGAATTTTGTCTCAGCTTATCTGTTTGCCTTCATTTTTATCTATTTTTCTTCCTGTACACGAGTTTTTGCCTCACAGTCGCGTGTACACACGGTTTTGATTGAGATATCCGCGTATATACGCCGGTTTTCTGCACACAGTCACGTATGCCCTGAGTCTTGCCTTTTAGAGGAAGATTGAGTGTTGCTGGGTAAGTTTTGATGATTGTCGAGTCTCCTTAGATGATTCTAGAGTATGTATACACCTCTGTTTCTGACCAGAGACGCTTTTTAGGGTAATTTTATTTTTTAAGAATGTTCTTGTCATTGCATTTTCGATTTTTTGTTTTGGGATTAGTGCATTAGGTCTCTTTTACCTTAGTGCTTTGCGTGGGTGCTGTTTGATAGTGCTTGCAGAGTCTGGGGCTGGTAGAGTCATTCTTTTGCTTTATTATCTTATTTTTATTCAAAAAATCCAAAAAATATTTGCTTCTTTGCATCATTATGCATCATTGCACTTCACATTTTGCATGGTACTTGCACTAGGTTTTCTTAGAGAAGTATTAGTCAGGCTTTCATATAGGAATGATTGCATTTGTCATTTGAAGAAAATTTTGCATTTCACGTAGTAACATACCCTGTTTTTCATTCGACACAATGCATTTACATTGATTGTTAGGTGTGCATTTTACTTCATGTTGAATCATAACACCATTGGTTGCAAGATGGTCTACATTTTTGAGTAATAAGCCAAATAAAATCAACGCTTAACTAAAATGGATTACACTATTTTCTTTTAAGGGGTACACCAACAAGATTAGGTTTTAGGTTCTTGGAATAGTTCATTGTGAGTAAATTCTCCAAGACCAATAAACAACAACATGTATGTGTCTGTCCAGGTGAGAGTGTGAAATTCCTTGGTATAATTAGTGTTTCTCAGGATCCTCCTCTTACAAGGGAGTTAAGCACGAGGCAGTGTGAGCGGTTATTGATTGGGATGACCCCTAGTCATAACTGAGTAGCACCGGAGATATTTCCAGGATTGTATTCATATCTGGGGGCTCTTTCGAGAGTTTTGAGCTTTGCTACCCTGCCCATACGGTCAATCCCGCCTGAGACTATCCACCTGAACATTGATTATATTGAGGTAACCTTAGTTTCCTTACCTAGGTTATCGAGGGAGTACTTCACAGGGGTTATTCTGCAGGTGTCCCGATCAGGTTGGGGTCAGACAGCACAATCGCTATATGCGTTGAAGCTGAGGGCCACAATAATTGGTTACGAACCTCCGCTTGTTGTGTATGGGAGTCTCAAGCCTCTCCTAGGCGAGACATACCTACTTCATTCGGGAGCTCACATATCCTACCCTTGTTTGCTTGTGATTGGCTTTAGATTGTATAGGTGTATGCTCTGTGCACGCTAGCTTGCTTAGGGTTTGCGTAATTAGAAGAGTCTTTTCCATTTTTTGAGTCATTGTGGATTCGGGTGCGGCACTTCGTCGTTCTCGTCGTTTAGCAGGACTTCCGCCTTCTACATCTCCTCCTCCTTTGGGAAAGAGAAACAGACCGTCCAGGTGGACTACTTCTCACATTGATTCACACACGATGGGAGATCATGAAAATAAACTTCCTGAGTTGTCTTCTCCACCTCACGAGGTTGGGGAAGAAGATCCTACTCCTGTATAAGATCCTTCACCTGATATACCCACACACTCTGGGCATGATCCCTCATTCACAAGTCGCTGGAATTGGTTTCCGGGCGACGAGACTCACCATGAACCTGCAAGCACTAGTTATGGCATGTCTGGTATCCCTACACATGATCCGGCACAACATGCTGAGTCGGAATTTGAACCTAACACTAAGCCTAGGGGCACTCCTATTCCTTTCCGTGTGGAGAGATTTGGGAACATGAGTCACATTGCACCCTCCATCCCGGCGGTGGAGGCTACATCACATGTTTGTCCTAGACCTGGTGTTAGTAGTCCTATTTGGATACCAGAACCAAGACGAGTGACTATAGGAAATACCACTTACATCACTTCACATGTCCCTTCGTCCTCTATTCCTAGTTCTTCGAATGCTATTCCTCCCCCTCATTCACATGGTCCTTCGAGCCGGAATGTTGCTACTAGTCATGTTCGTATTGCTGCTACTCGCGTAGTCGTGTCTCAGAGTCAAGTACCTCCTGTTGTCTCGGGAGGTCATATTCCTACTTCTAAAACGTCCTATGGTCTATCACAGGGAGTTCCCCATATTCCTACTTACGGAGTTTCTCATGGGACATATTATGGAGCTTCTCATGGACAATATTATGGCCCGCAGTATGGACAGAGTTATTCACCTTATGGATACGGGTATCAACAACCTGCTTACTCCCCGAATTATGGCTTTGTAGCTCCAAATAATCAAGGTACACCACATTACGGTGCTTGCATGCCACCCTACACAGGTCAAACGGGAGGAGGATACTATGGCCATGGCCATGGTGGTTACAGTAGTCAGTCTTATGTGAACCAAAACTATCAGGGAGCGTGGCATCGACCTACTCAACCTAGGCTCCCTTCCCTTGCAACATTAAATTTACCTAACTTGTCGAGACTAACGAACGATCCGGTATCTCATGACCCAGCTTGGCCGGCTGTCCCTACCAAGCTTCCCTCGGACATTCCCAAATTCTAAGGCAAACCAAGAGAAGATCCTAGTGAACATGTTACTACATTTCACCTTTGGTACTCTTCTAATTCCTTACACGATGATTCGATCCGTTTAAGGTTGTTTCAAAGCACCCTCACCGGGCCTGCAGCGAAATAGTACATAGAGTTACCTAGGGGGCATTCGTGTTGTTCGATGACCTAGCTATGACTTTTCTCAATCACTTCCAACTACCAGTGCGTTACGACGTTGGTACAGAACTCTTGTCGACATTTCGGCAAGACAAAGCCACACATATCTCGAACCATATCCAAGAGTGGCGTAGATGGAAGAGATTGATTAAAGCCTTCATACCGCCGGATTTTCTCCTCGAGTGGTTCCTTAAATCGTTACTGCCTTATATAGCGAAGGATGTTTCTACGTCCGGAGTTCAGAACGAAGAACAAGCCATTTTCAAGGTGCAAGAATTGGATTTGATTTATGCTTAATCCAGATTGTTATATGAGATCATTCCTAACGCTCCGCGTTCTAGTTTCGACCCTAAGGTCAAACCTGGACCACATGCCAATGGTATTGTTGGTTGTACGAGTAACAAACCTGCGAATTCAGTTGTGCAACAGGTGAGTCAATTGTCTATCAACCAATCTGCCTCAAGACAAGCAACGGTTTCGTCTCAACCCACCCAAACGACGAATGTGCTTTCGGTGCAATCGTCGGACCAGAAGGGTAACCAGCAACCTGAAAGGAATAAGAAAAGGGTAAGAACAATAGTAAGGGTGGGAATAGGAATGAAAATGTCAATTTTAATGACAAGAACGCCCGCAATGTTGCGGGGGGCAAGCAGTCTAAACGTAAAGTTAAGTTTCCTTGCAAGTTGTGTAAGGATGACCACCTCACTCACTTGTGCCCTCGTATGGAAGAAGCCTCGAGGTTCATAGCACAAGGCCCAGCTGTGCTGACCAACCCTTTACCACATAATCAAAACATGAACTCGAGGACCCATGATCAGTCTAGTGGAGATCAAGATCCACCAGAAGCCAGTAGTGGTCATAGTTGCATCAATATGGTGCATGCTACTAAAGTTATGACTCGTGCGAAGGACTATGGTTTGTCACAACCAGACCTTGGAAAGGAACCTGCTCCACCCAGGAGTCCTTTGCGTATTGAAAACCCTGTGGATAAACCTGAAGTCGCACCTCACATTCCTAAGGGAGTCCTAAAGCGTTTAGGACACAATCCTAATGCCCGAGCCTCCTAGAACTATTCAGTTGTCGAGGATTTGGGCCACACTCCTTGTGCGATGTCTGCACTTGAAGTACTTCAAAGTTGTCCTTCGCAAAGGAAGGCTTTGCTTTCTGCTCTTGGTGTTAACGATGATACATCTTCCTCCGTCATCAAATTTGAAACTGCGGGACTACAGCCTCGCTTGCCTTACTATGTGTCTCTTTTGATTCATGTAGAATGTCTTAACATGACCGTCAAATGCACTGTGATTGACGAAGGCGCTGCTGCTTTCATGATGTCTTTGTCGTGTTGAAAGGGTTTGGGTTCCCCCGAGTTGTCTAAATCCGCTACCATGTTGACTGCTTTTGATGGTAGATCGTTTCGGCCGCACGGAATTCTTCCTTCTCTTAAGGTCCATTTGGGAGGGAAGACCGTCGCGATCGAGGTCGAGGTGGTTGATGTGCCCCTTGATTACAATCTGTTACTGGGTAGGAATTGGATGTATAGTATGCAAGCCGTAGCTTCTTCTCCATTTCGAGTTGTATGCTTTTCATTTAATGGGAAGAATGTTACGATTGATCAGACATCATTCAAAAATCCGAGTGTTACTGCATCATCGGGAGCTTCTATCCCGATTATCGATCATTCTCAGCCGGCAACTGGGAGTGTGGGTGTTGGCATGTATCCATCCCTTATGAGAACCTTTGGTTGTCCTGCACCCGTTCTTATGATCGGGTCAAGTTTCGATGGGGCTTCGTCTTCATTGAGTACGGTGTCTTTTCGCACTACCCATATGGAAGATCCTTGGATCCTTCCTACACCGAGTCCTTCGAGTAAGCCTATCGAAACGGACGTGCCGTTGCCTGCAACAATGATAGCATATCTAGCGAATCTTGAATGTGTTGCAGAGCCTAGTCCTTTCTCTTCGCAGACAGAAACGGACCCATATGTGCTGCCTGCATGGGCAATTGAGTCTTCTCATGCACATGATTGCCTTGATAGTGTTTTTCCATCAGATGAAGCAATTATTGAGGCTATGTCTAGGGTTGAGCCACCTTGGGAAGAGTTACATCATAGATCTTATTTTCTTCCTGAGCTTGACCGTTTGGAGAGTGAAGAATTTAGGGAGATTTTTAGTGAGAGAATTGGTAGTCTCGTGGTTCCATTGCGCTTTCCTGGTCCGATGGCTGATGGAAACATGGAGAATATATCTCCTACCATCCCTATCAATATCTCTCACGATCCTGGCAAGATTGAGAATGTCTATATTGGGGCAGAATGTTCCCATGTTGAGATTCAGGAATATACCGAGCTGTTCAAAGAGTTTCGTGATATATTTGCTTGGTCATACGAGGAAATGCCAGGTATCGACCCTCGCATTGTTGAACATGAAATTAAAACTTATCCCAATGCTAAGCCTGTTCGACAGCGCTTGCGTGCGATGAATCCTAGAAAAACACCCGCGATTAAGGCTGAGATAGAAAAACTGTTACATCCTGGTTTTATTTATCCCGTTCCCTTGACGGAGTGGGTTTCAAACCCCATTTTGGTTGATAAGAAGCAGGGAGCAATCCGTATATGCACTGATTTCCGTGACTTGAATCGTGCCTGTCCTAAGGATAATTTTCCCACACCATTTATTGATCAAATCTTGGATGAGTGTGCGGGAAGCAAGGTATTTTCCTTTATGGACGGCTTTTTCAGATACAGTCAGATCCAAATCAAACCCGAGGACCAACATAAAACTGCCTTTATTTGTCCTTGGGGTACCTTTGCATATCGGAAGATGCCTTTCGGCCTTAAAAATGCCGGAGCCACATTTCAGCAGGCTATGACCTTGATTTTCCATGATCTCAAATCAATTATTGAAGTCTTTTTGTATGATCTTGCGACTCATTCTCATCAGAGGATGCGTCATTCCTACCATTTGAGATTAGTGTTCAAAAGATGCCGCCATTATTTGGTTAGGTTAAATCCTCATAAATGCATCTTTTGCGTGAATTTTGGTCGCTTCTTAGGGTTCATTGTCTCCAAGGAGGGTATAAGAGTCTATCCCTTAAAGGTTGAGGCAATACTTCAATTGTCTCCCCCGAGAAACATTAGACATCTTCAATGTTTGCAAGGCATGGCAAATTTCTTGCAGAGATTCATGGTTAATTTTGCCAATTTGACTAAAGGCTTTATGAGTCTTTTGAATAAGGACACTACCTTTTGCTGGGATGAGCGAGCCCAGGAATCCTTTGATGCACTTAAATAAGCCTTAGCATCGGCCCCCGTGATTAGTCCACCCGACTATAGCCATGACTTTTTGCTTTATGTGGTCGCGTCCATGGAGACGATTGGTATGGTTTTGGTTCAAGAAGATGAGGAGCTCCATGAGCATGTCGTATATTATTTGAGTCGAAACCTTGTAGATGCGGAGATCCGTTATTCCCATGTGGAGAAACTTGCCTTAGCTACCGTTCATGCGGTTCAAAGATTGAGACACTACATTCTCCTTCGCCAGACCTTGGTGGTAGCCCATGTCAATCCATTTCAGTTCGTCCTCACTAGAAGGATGATCGAGGGAAAGTATAATAAGTGGATTGTCATCTTGCAAGAATTCGATCTCAAGTTTGTTTCGGAAAAATCGAAAAAATAATTGATTTTTGCGGAGCTTATATCTGATTTCCCAAGCGAGGAGGAGGAGGAAGTTTGTGAAGATACGTTTGTCGATGAGCACATTTTCCTGATCTCAACTTTGGATCCATGGTATGGGGATTTCATCTTATATTTACAAACATTGAAGGTCCCTACTCATCTTTCACGGGATGAACGACGACGGTTACGTCACGTATCCAAGAACTACCTTATAGTGGATAACACATTGTACCGTCGTGGGGTAGATTCCATTTTACGTTGTTGTTTAACTCATGAAGAGGCTGAGCTTGTGCTGAATGATTGCCACGGAGGGGCGTGTGGTAGTCATTTATCTGGGCTTTCTATAGCCCAAAAAATCTTGAAAGCGGGTTATTTCTGGTCGTCGATCTTTAAAGATTGTCTCAATGCGGTCAAGAAGTGCCACCCTTGCTGTTAGGATATTTAGACACTTGGAGTTAGTTAAGATCAACTTGTGTATATATCCGTTAGGTAAAAGTGTGTTTCTTTAGTATGCATTTGTAAATATTCTAATCCGACGGTCACGATATGTTCTAAACATAGAGTGATCCGACGGTTCAACTTCTCTTAAGATCATACCTACCATTGATCCGTGGCTTAACACCCGATTGGTCTATGATCTCTATTTAAAGAGCATAGAGGGTCCTTGGCTAGTTGATCGATTATGAGAAGCTCATATGTAACTTTCTTTCTTTTGCATAATAAATTGCTCCAAGTAACTATTTGGCTGGAGCCGTGGACTGTTTCCCTCTCGAGGGTTTTAACCACGTGACAAACATCAGTGTGTTGATCTGTGATCTATTTGTGTGAAGCGGTTGCTGAAGGTGTTCGGTCTTTTTGGGAGTACCCTGTGTACCCGAACATGGTATCAGAGCTTTTATGAAGAGTCGCTTTCAGTTTTAATCAAGATTTGGAACCGGTGTTACCAAAAGTTTGAAAGAGTTTTTGATTCTAGATTTTCAATGCATTTTTGGCCTGTGGGAGCTGTTCCATTGCATCAGGAGCGCTGTTTCTATTGGGAAATAGTTTTCGTTTCACCAAAAACCGTTTTCGTTTGTTCCAGAAACACCCATTTCGGCAAATCTGAAGGTATAATGTTACAGTGACAGATTTTTTTTTAAATATCTCATATCTTATCAGTTCTATTATTAGATTTTTTTTTTTTTTAGTCTCGAACTGTTGCCTTTCCTGACTGTGTATGCTCTTTACCGTGCACCTTATGCAATTGCGGTGAATCAGAAACAGTAAGGGAAAGTTTTTTTTTCTTGTCTTCCCGGCTACGTATGCTTTTTGTCGTGCACCTTGTGCGATCATGGTAAATCAGAAACAGCGAGAAAACTTGAAAACGTAGACTTTCCAGGTAAGTTAACCAAGATCTAACCCCATTGTGTGGAAAAAAAAAATTGTTTTTGTTTTTCGTTTTTTTTGTGATTTGCAGGAAAAAAAGGGCAAGCACGGAAAACAAGAGAGAAGGGTTTTCAAAAAATAAAAATAAAAATAAAAAATCCTTCCTCTTTCCATTCTTTTACGTACCTTTTAAACTTAGCTCACTTGGTCCAAAGTTGCTTTATTCCTTAATAGGTCTTGAGTTCAAGTCTTATTAAGCTACTTTTTAGTGCATGCAATTTCTATTTTCAAGTTACTTTATTGTAAAAGTGCATCTCACATAAATAAAATAAAATAAAAAGTGAGTCACTTAAGTTTTTTAATTTATTGTCGCACTATTTAAAAGTAACATTATTGTAAAAGTGAACCTCACTTATTCTACAAAAGTGATTCACTTCAAAGCAACTTTATTGTAAAGTGATTGTCAAAGGTTGATCTTGGGAAGAGGGGGATTCTTTTTTTTAGTTGGTCAAGTTAATATCTGCCACGTCACTATTGGGGACATCTTCAACATTTTCTTTGATCAAGCAAAACTTCATCATCCAGAATCAGTTTTCAGTGCCGTTTTTTTTAAGACAGCATATTTTTTCAAGCTCTTTGCAACCAGACAGTTAGTTTCTGTTTTTCCAGCCATTATTTTACAGAGTATGGCCGCCCCTCGTGAGATATTAAACTTACAAGTTCTAACTATTTCTCATGGAAATCTCGTATGGAGGATGTTCTACGAAGTAGAGGACTTTTCAGGATAACCTCAGGAAAAAAAAAAGAACCCACTAATGATGATAAAAAAATTAAATGGGCAGATAGATGTGATGAAGCTCGTGGATTGATTGGGATATCAATCTCTACTGATTTGCGATTCCACATATCTGGAATTGATGAACCTGATAAAGCTTGGAAAAAGTTGGAATCTGTGTTTCGTAAAGACAATGAAATTCGAGGTCATCAATTTGAGAATGAGTTGCTTTACTTGAATCCAAATGATTTTTCATGCATTCAAGACTATTTATCTAAATATAAAACTCTTAGACTCTTATGTGCAGAATGCAAGATTAAGAAAAAAGACAACCAATGTATTTATCGTATTCTTTCCAAACTTGGACCTGCATATTCTATTTTTATATCTACATTCTATTCCATGAAAGAATCATTGACTACAGCTAGCTATCAAGAGCCTAGTCTTGAATCATTTTGTGATTCCTTAATTAAAGAGCAAGATAAGCTCATTCATCTTGGAATAATTAACAATGCAGATACATCTAGGAAAGCCTTATTGTCCCAACAGAAAGAAAAGTCCAAGCCTCCCAAGAAACAGAATTCTCGCAATAATAAGCCAAACAACAAGGGTCTCAAACCCTCTCAATCAGCTCCTTCTTTAAAACATGACAAATGATCCAAGCCAAAAGGAAAGAAGACTGGGCGCCACTGCAATTTTTGTGGGAAAGATAATCATGATGAATCTAAGTGTTTCAAGAAGATGGCAGCCTTGGAAGCAGCAATGAAGAAGCACCACATCAGCCTGGATTCGTCTTCAGAATCTAACTCTCATGGACATGCACTTTGTGCTTCTGGTTACTCTTATACTGCATCTTCTTCTTCTACTTCAAATGAATGGCTTATTGATTATGGAGCATCTTATCATATGGTTAAGGATCAAGCCATATTTTCTACTATGCATGAATGTAACACCAAACAAATATTTGTTGGTGATGATAGATCTCTAAGTGTTGTAGGATCTGGAATAGTTCCAGTAGAAAATGGTCATTTCAGTGATGTACTATGTGTTCCAAAAATTTCCTGCAATTTGTTATCAGTCTATCAAATTACTCATTCAGGTGAAGGTAAAACTGTGACTTTTACACCTCACCAAGTTGTAATTAAGGATTTTAGAAATCCTCAAAATGCCCTTGCTACTGAAACTGTTGATGATATTACCAGGTTGTACAAATTTAACAACTTTGGGTCATCACCTTTTCCTTCAGTTTTTGTTGCTCATAGTGATAACTTGAGCAAACTTTGGCATGAGCGATTTGATCACTTAAATTATCGCTCATTGCAACAACTATGTAAAGACAATATGGTGACTGGTCTTCCAATGGTATCTTGCAAGGATGGTGTTTGTTCCGGTTGTGTACTCGGAAAAAATTATCGGGACAGTTTTGACAAACGTGCATCTTGGCACGCCTCGGTTCCTTTGGAGCTTGTGCATAGTGACTTGTGTGGTCCTCTTCCATCTGCTTCCTTTTCCGGTTTCAAATATTTCTTAACTTTCATTGATGACTACTCCAGACACACTTGGGTTTACTTCCTAAAACTTAAGAGCGAAGTATTTAACATGTTCTTAGCCTACAAGGCCCTTGTTGAAAAACAATCTGGTCATCAAATTATTAAGTTAAGATCTGACAATGGAGGAGAATATGTTAACAACAAGTTCACTACTTTCTGCACTGAACAAGGAATCCAACAACAGCACACTGTTCCATATACATCTCAACAAAATGGTGTAGCTGAACGGAAGAACCGCACTTTAAAAGAAATGGCTAATTGTATGATCCAATCTAAGGGACTAAGTCTTCAATATTGGGCTGAGGCCATAAATTGTGCAAATTACATAGCTAATCGCACGTCCACTAAAAATTTACAAGATATAACACTGGAATAAGCATGGAGTAAAATTAAACCAAATGTAAGTCACTTTCGTGTGTTTGGTTGTGAAGCATGGGCTCACATTCCAAATGAAAAATGGAAAGCATTGCAGCCTAAAAGTGAAAAGTGCATATTTGTTGGATATTCTAAAGATGTAAAAGGTTATAGACTTCTTCAACCCCATTCACATGATATAATCATTAGAAGAGATGTTAAATTTGATGAAAATCTCTTGGCCTGCGAGCCTAACTTGGCGGGTGTGCCATCTTTGGCCTACGAGCCTGATTCAGTGATTGTGCCTTCTTCTTCTTCTTCCAATTTCCTTGACAGGTTTCCAACTCTAGTTTCTGATGATGACAGTGAGGATGAAAATCCACCTCCGCCTGCTCATGTTCCTCAAATTGCACCAGCACCAATATTTCCTCGATGGGTCCGTTCAACATATGAAGCAGCTGGTGATCTTGACAATGATCCTAGAGATCAACGTCGAACACGTTCTCAGTTTCAGCGAGCCTCTTCTCTTTTGGCTCAAGTTTCCGAGAATCATGATCCAGAAACTTTTGCAGAAGCTTCAGGAAATCCAGATTGGGATGCAGCTATGGATGAAGAATACCGTTCCTTAATGGCGAACGATACTTGGGATCTTGTTCCTCTTCCCAAAGGAAGAAAACTTGTCAGATGTAAATGGGTCTACAGAACTAAGTATGCATCAGATGGAAGTGTTGAAAGACTTAAGGCAAGGTTAGTTGCCAAAGGTTTTTTCCAACT
>LPNX010001010.1:23407-106706 GCA_001517045.1 Pseudotsuga menziesii | reverse complement strand
AAAGAAAACCCTCCAGGAACCTCTTTCGGTCCAAGTGGACCTCAATCGGGGAATCAAGGAGGGGTTGATTTTATTATGGTTACTGAAACAAATGATGATGACAATTGAAACATAAAAACATAAGCAAACCACAATTTTCTAATTAGACTACCACGAACCTTTCTTCACCTTTCGGCTCAAAAGGAGGCTCGGGTAAATATTAAAGTTACTTTAAAACCAATAGAAATGGAATATGAAAATGATTTTAAATCAAAGTATACTACCCTGCAGATTAGTACTACGCTAGATTGAAAAAATATGAACGAAAATCAAAAAATGACACAGACGCAAAGCCCCCCAGAAGGGATGGGGAATGGGCTCGAAAGAGCCTATTCAGAATTATTTTTATTACCAGCGGTTACAATATCAGAAAACTGATATGATACCTCTTGATTCTTATACAGAATGAAACCAAGAGCTTACAAAATGCAAAAATTAAAGATTTCAGTCAAAAAGGGAGACCCATGGGGGGATTCAGAAGGCTCGAAAGTCACTTTCGAACAGCAGCTCCTCCTATTTTCTGTTATACCTGCTAAAAACCAGCAAGCTTAATAGACTGAAATATGCCCAAAAGCACTCTGAAAGTACCTTTGGGTCAACTTACTTTTAACAAAAAAAAAACTAAGTTAAAACTAGTTAAAAAAGGTAAAAAGGGAACCAAGGAAAGCAAGCTTTCCTTGGGATCTTGGCTTGCCTTTTAGGCAGCCAATATGATGTGCACTAATTGCTAGATTTATCTTTTATAATAGAAAACAGAAATATAATGTGTAATGTCCTCTTCCAATTAGGCCTTGAGGCCCAAAACCGCTAACCTATGTGATTGTTGTGGGTTCGAGCGGTTACTGACAGCTAGAGAATCAGCTAAGGACTGATGCCATCCATAGAAGATCTAGGGCATCATCGTTAGGTCAAGAAGGGCCACCTTCGTGCATGCCATCCAAGCATTATTTAATGATGCATGCACTCTTTAGGTCTCCATCTGCATGCATGCAAGTCAACGGCAAATTAGAAGATAAAGTGACCTAATTAGGTCAAAGATTAGGGTTTTCACAGTTGAACGTTATAAATAGAGGATAAAGCGAAAGGAAACTTCACTTTGGATTATGATTATTTTGGGAGCTCTTGGATAGCAGCACAGCGTGCCGCACAGCAGTTGGGGTTGGAGACGGAGTCTTCAGCTAATGGGATTTCGGCAATGAAACATCTGTCCTAGTCTTATTCAGGGTAAGCCATACAGGTTCACCACTTGTTCTTCATTCATTCATAAGTTATCCAGTATATGGTATAGATCGTTGCAGGGACACGTGTGCAGCCGTAAGGGGGGGTTTTCAGCCAGAAAGCCCTAATCAGTTGCTGGGCCTTCAGATCTCAACTTTACTCTGAAACTCAGGCACCATTCTCATCATCAGCATCATACTCCGGTACCTAGTGATTATCAGATCCGTCCGTGCTCATCCGGAGCAGTTATCAGCAGTTTCGTGATCCCAGGGGCGTGAGCAGCTGTCTCACCAGAGCAAGTCGCTATCCTTCCTAGAGGTCTCAAAAATCCTGCATGTACCAGGCATTCTCTCCGGCACGGGAAGGCTATCAGTCCTACAAATTGGCAGCTTCATCGGACACCTCCTTCACTGAAAGTGTCACCCTTTTCTGACTGGGGTTCTTGCTGCTAGGGGTTCACCGGAAGCAGAAGAGCTCTGCCCATCTCCGATCCAGTTCTCGGTGCTTGCATACTTTCTCCGAAGCAATCTAGCCAGCTTATCAGTGGTAAGTGTTCATTCTATCTCACAAACCCTGACCCTAATTTTTCCTATAAAATAGGGATTTTTGCATGGCAGTTTGCATGCCCAGTTGTATCAGCATATTTGCTTAGAAATAGAAAATATCGGGATTTGGGATATAACAGTGGTATCAGAGCTATTTTCTTGGCTAGCTGTGGGCTTAAGAAATGAAAAGTAGATGAATACAGAAGGGGATCATTTTGTAACCTATAGGAGGAGGAAGAGTAGATACACAAAAGAATTCGAAGATATCCAACTAGAAGATACCAATTCAGACATGGAACAAACAGGTATACATTCGGATAGGGGAAAAGGAACGGGAGAAGAAGAGGATCGGATGGAGTTTCGCAGCTTGGTCTCTGCATTGCAAGACTTAGCCATAGGACAAAAAGATGTACTCAATGCAATCAACAGATTATCAGCGAAACTAGAAACAGGTATCAACAGTACACCTCCCTCATCGGTAGATTGGGGATCTACAAACAGCAGTGGAAAGGTAGCATACACTAACATTCAGAATACTCCACACATCTACAGCAGACCTTCTATTAGGCCTACCATGCCTCACTTCTTGGCAGATACAGTAAGGGGCCCGATCATGCAGGTAGAACCTAGCAAGCCTTTTGGGGCTTATCTACAGGAGTATAGAGACTTAGGGGATGAGTTTCATGCGGCCATGTCTTTTTCAGATTTCTGCAACATGAAGAGTAGGAACAGGCCCAGGAATTTCAACAAGGGTTTCAATCACAACTATGAGTTGCAGAAGACCTTGGGTAGGTTGACCATCCTAAACTTTGATGGGACTCGCGGAGGATCAGCGAGGATATGGGTTCAAAAGTTGGATACCTATTTCCAACTCAACCCCATGACAGAGACAGATGCCATTAAATTGGCTACACTTCACCTAGACGGAGAAGCTCACGAGTGGTGGTACCACGGATTGGTGACATTGGGTCACAACACCATACATTCCTACGGTGAGTTCACTTAGAAGCTAATAGAGAGGTTTGACAGGAAAGATCCAGAGATACATTTGAGGGAGTTGACTCAACTCAAACAAACCGGTAGTGCAGAAGCTTTCATTTCAGAATTTCAGAGGCTAGCCGTTATGGTAACAGATGTGTCAGAGAGCAGATTGACTATCTTATTCACTGAGGCCCTCACAGAGCCACTACGGGGATGGGTGAAAGCCTACAAACCCCTCACTCTGCAGGATGCCATTAGTAGAGCAAGAGATCTTCATGATTTAGTCCCCAAAAACAAATTCCCACTGAAAACCAATTTTCCTATTAGGGACAAGGATAGGAAACCTTTCCAGCAGGATGTGCCCAAGAAAACTTGGTTAGACGAGGACACTAGGAAAGACTTGAGAAGGAAGAAGCTATGCTTCACCTGTCAGGAACCATGGGTACCAGGACACAGGTGTGCAGGGAAGGCGAAGGCTCACTACATTGAGGTATATTCAGACAGTGATGAGGACGCCTATGAGCAAGAGGCCACAGAGTAGGAGTATTGATTGATGGGGGAGCCACCCACAATTTCATCGACTCCGCTTGGGTAGCCAAGAGAGGTATTCGGACTAAGAAGTTCGAAGGATTCACTGTAGCAGTATCCAGGAACTCTAGCATGGAGTGCAACTACTAGATCCCAAAATTGAATGTCGCCTTAGGTAACTATCAGATGACGGACTCTTTTTATGTAGTGGATGTAGCGAATACTCATGTGGTATTGGGTGTTCAGTGGCTTTACTCTATACGGAAATCCACTATAGATTACAGGGCAATGGAAATAGAATTCCAGGGGCCAGACGACAAACGAGTAGTTTTGAGGGGCATGAACACTTATCCCCCAAAACCGGTCTCGTCACAGAGGATGGAGGCAGTACTCCAACAAGATGATATAGAATGGGCTGCAGAATGTTTAGTCACCTTCAGGAAACCCCCAGAGACCAGCACACAACACCCAAGTGACATTCAAGCCTTGCTACAGAAACATGAAAAGGTTTTTCGAGACCTTCCATCAGGTAGACCACCAGACCGAGGGTTTGAACACATCATCAAGCTAGAGGAGGGAACACAAGCAGTCATCACCACTCCTTACAGGCATCCCAAAAGGTACAAGGATGAGATTGAGAAGACAATCAAAGAATTACTGGAGCTTGGATATATTCGGCCCAGTTCTAGCCCCTTCGCATCCTCAGTAGTACTGGTCAAAAAGAGGGATGGTACACTGCAAATGTGCATCGATTATCGAGCACTCAACAAGAAGACCATTAAGAACAGGTATCCCATTCCTAGAATTGACGAACTCATGGATGAGCTTCGGGGAGCCCAATACTTCTCCAAGATCGATCTTCGCTCGGGGTACCATCAGATCAAGGTAAGGGACCAGGACATCTCCAAAACAGCTTTTCGCTGTCACTATGGTCACTATGAGTTTTTGGTCATGCCCTTTGGACTTGCCAATGCTCCGGCCACTTTTCATTCATGCATGAACCACACCTTCAGAGCACAGCTACGTAAGTTTTTGCTCGTATTCTTTGATGACATCCTGATTTACAGCAAAACATGGGAAGAGCATCTGAAACACCTGGACAAAGCATTGAGTATTTTAGAAGAACATTCGCTTTATGCGAAAATGTCCAAGTGTGAGTTTGGCATGAAGGAGATGTTGTATTTAGGACACTTTATCAATGCAGGAGGAGTACAGGTTGACATGGAGAAAATCAGAGCTATCAGAGATTGGCCCACGCCAAAAACAGTTACAGAATTGAGAGGGTTCTTCGGTCTGTGCACTTATTACCGACGGTACGTTAAGGGATTCCCCCAATTTGCAGCACCCCTCACAGATCTCTCCAAGAAGGGGGCGTTCACTTGGATAGACTTAACACAGAAAACTTTCGAAGAGATGAAGGTTATTATGAGTTCTTGTCCAATTCTAGCATTACCAAACTTCTCACAACCCTTTGTAGTAGAATGTGATGCCTCAGGGGAAGGGTTAGAAGCAATGTTGATGCAGAATCATCACCCTATTGCATTTGGGAGCCGTAAACTGAAGAACTACGAGCGCCATTACTCCATATATGACAGAGATGCTAGCCATCTTGCATGCTCTCACAAAATTCAGACAGTACCTGGTGGGCAGTAAGTTCAAAATCAAAACCGATCATAACAGCCTCAAGTATTTCCTGGAGCAAAAGGAACTAAATGAGCGACAGCAGAAATGGGTCAGCAAAGTACAAGCCTACGATTTCGAGATCGAGTATGTAAAAGGTAAGAGTAATGTAGTAGTTGATGCATTATCCAAGCGTCTAGCCCCATTATCTCTCAGTAGTATATCCACAGATTGGAGAGCACTTCTCTAAGTAGAATACTCCAAAAATAAATTCGCTTGCGAATTATTGGACGGGCAAATTTAGGATGACAGGTACAGGATTGTGGATGACATCATCTATTAACAAAACAGGATATACCTCTTTCCAGAATCCACATTGAGGAAAAAGATCATTCAAGCAGCCCACGATTCTCCTTTATCAAGGCATCAAGGTTTCTTAAAGACCTACCAGCAGATCAGAGAGAGGTTCTCATGGAAGGGCCTTAAGGGGGAAATTATGCAGCATGTCCGGGAATGTAGCATCTGTCAGCAGAACAAGATTGAGAACACCCATCCAGCAGGGTTACTCCAGCCACTACCGATTCCAGAACAGAAGTGGGAAAGCATCTCCATGGACTTTATTTCAGGATTGCCCAAGGTCCAAGGGCGAGATTGTTTATATGTAGTAGTTGACAAACTGACCAAGTTTGCACATTTCTTCTCGATATCATCAGACTACTCGGCAGCTCAAGTAGCTGAGTTATTCTTCAGGGAGGTCTTCAGGTTACACGGGTTACCTAAGACCATTGTCAGTGATCGGGATAGTAGGTTCACGGGGGCCTTCTGGCAGGAACTGTTCAGATTGGTGGGGACCGAACTGGCTACTAGTACCAGTTATCACCCCCAGAGTGACGGGCAAACAGAAATAGTCAACAAGTGGATCGAAGGATATTTAAGAAATTATGTAGCAGGGCAGCAGCGAACCTGGATCAAATGGCTACACCTAGGGGAGTATCGCTACAATACTACCTATCACATGTCTATTAGGATGACTCCTTTTAAGGCATTATATGGTTACGAGGCCTTGGACTATGCAGATTTGGCATTTGGAGATAGTAGGGCTCCTAAGGCTAAGGATTGGATACAGGACAATCAGGACATTCTGAAAATATTAAAGGAGAATTTACAAACAGCCCAGAATCAACAGAAGTTGTATGCCGACAAACATAGGATTGAACAGAGCTTTGAGGTAGGGGATTTAGTATACTTAAGGCTCCACCCTTATAGACAGTCCTCACTTAAGAAGAAAGGAGCAGAGAAGTTAAAACCCCGCTTCTATGGACCATACAGAATAATCAGGAAAGTGGGAGAGGTGGCATATGAACTATAACTTCCACAGGAAAGCAAAATTCACAATGTGTTCCATGTATCTAATCTGAAGAAGACCCTTGGGCAACACATTGCTCCATCCACCGAATTGCCTTGTTTAGATGATGAAGGACTGCTGATACTGATTCCCGAACGGATCATACAGACTAGAGAGAGGAAGCTCAGGAACAGGATAATCAAAGAATACTTGGTTCAATGGAAGGAACTACCACCAGAGGATGCCACCTAGGAAGGTGAACAGGTATTGCAGCATCCCAGTTTGAAGTTGCTTGAGGACAAGCAATCTCAAGCGGGGAGGACTATAATGTCCTCTTCCAATTAGGCCTTGAGGCCCAAAACCGCTAACCTATGTGATTCCTGTGGGTTCGAGTGGTTACTGACAGCTAGAGAATCAGCTAAGGACTGATGCCATCCATAAAAGATCTAGGGCATCATCATTAGGTCAAGAAGGGCCACCAGGGCCAAAGGCCACCTTCGTGCATGCCATCCAAGCATTATTTAATGATGCATGCACTCTTTAGGTCTCCATCTGCATGCATGCAAGTCAACGGCAAATTAGAAGATAAAGTGACCTAATTAGGTCAAAGATTAGGGTTTTCGCAGTTGTACGTTATAAATAGAGGATAAAGCGAAAGGAGACTTCACTTTGGATTATGATTATTTTGGGAGCTCTTGGATAGCAGCACAGCGTGCCGCACAGCAGTTGGGGTTGGAGACGGAGTCTTCAGCTAACGGGATTTCGGCAATGAAACATCTGTCCTAGCCTTATTCAAGGTAAGCCATACAGGTTCACCACTTGTTCTTCATTCATTCATAAGTTATCCAGTATATGGTATAGATCGTTGCAGGGACACGTGTGCAGCCGTATGGGGGGGTTTTCAGCTAGAAAGCCCTAATCAGTTGCTGGGCCTTCAAATCTCAGCTTTACTCTGAAACTCAGGCACCATTCTCATCATCAGCATCATACTCCGGTACTCGGTGATTATCAGATCCGTCCGTGCTCATCCGGAGCAGTTATCAGCAGTTTCGTGATCCCAGGGGCGTCAGCAGCTGTCTCACCAAAGCAAGTCGCTATCCTGCTTAGAGGTCTCAGAAATCCTGCATGTACCAGGCATTCTCTCCGGCACAGGAAGGCTATCAGTCCTGCAAATCGGCAGCTTCATTGGACACCTCCTTCACTGAAAGCGTCACCCTTTTCTGACTGGGGTTCTTGCTGCTGGGGGTTCACCGAAAGCAGAAGAGATCTGCCCATCTCCGATCCAGTTCTCGCTGCTTGCATACTTTCTCTGAAGCAGTCTAGCCGGCTTATCAGTGGTAAGTGTTCATTCTATCTCACAAACCCTAACCCTAATTTTTCCTATAAAATAGGGATTTTTGCATGGCGGTTTGCATGCCCAGTTGTATCAGCATATTTGCTTAGAAATAGAAAATATTGGGATTTGGGATGTTACATAATGCATGCAAGCTACAAATTCTCTTTAAAATTCCATGCAAAAAGGACGATTTCCGTAAAGCTAGATCTAGAATGCTTATGAAACCTTTTAAGAACAAGATCTAGATTATGGGCTTTGAGGAGATAGATCTATGTTAAATTTACTTCAAGATAATAGATCTAAACAATATCAAAGCTATGAACAAAGTAACCAGGTTAAAGGAATTGATTTTGAAGGAGGAAAAGGAGAAGAGAAGTGTTTGTTGCTGAAGCAGATCTGCAATGGAAACTTGTTAGTGGAATACAGAGGGGCAATGTCTTCACAAAGCTCTTGGATGTACAGTGGAGTCAAACTAGATCCATAGCTCATCCAATCCTTGCTACCTGAAAGCTAAACACAATCCTGCACGAAACCTCATGAGATCTGGATATATATATGAAAAAGAGACAAGAATTACATGCAAATAAACTTATTAAACATGTATAATCTAGATCTTCTAATCATATATGCTATGAGATATAAGAAAAACAAGTAACCTTACTTGCCCAACTATACTCCTATTGATTCAGCTGAATCGTTCAAGCCAGACAAGGTTCAGATGCAGAATTTGAGAGAAAAGCCGGCAACATCAATACCCGTAAGACAATGCTTAATCCACACATATGAGAGCATTACACCATTTGACCTCCAAAGCTTCTTTATTTCAACAATCAAAAGATTACAAGAGTATTACAATAGCAAGCCCTTCAATCCAACTCTAACTAGCTTGGAAGAGGCAGCCTGAGCTTTATTTATACAAAAAATAGGAGATAAACCAGTGTAGCTGAAGGAGAGTCCATCAATGCCTGATCTATGTCTAACTAAGCCAGATCTGAGTCTCACTGAGTGCAATTGTCAATCGAAGAGCTGATCTGACTCACACCTCAACCTGTTGACTAAAGCATCCACCAAAACTCATCCAGATGAGCCAAAACGTGTGGAGAAGAGAGGGAGGGCGAAATTCCCCATAAAGGATGTTAAAGATCAACTCTGGATCTGATTTGATCACCTCCTTCAGTCAAGGATTTGTCAGATCCAGTCAATTTGGTTCAGATCTGACTAATTTCAATCAAATCGGCTGATAATCCACTGATCTATGATTTTGGATTTGCTCCATTATTCATCAATTTATTAATTAAAATAATCAATAAATGATTTTTGGGGCTTTCTGACCTGAGTGATGGAAAATCACTCAAAACTAGGAAATAGTGAGACCATGGGTTTACATGGTGCTCTTGGCTTGAAAATGAGCACCTACATGACTGAAACAGATTATTTGGCCCACTTTTATTACAAAATCAATTTTTCCAATTAAACCATTAAAAAATAGCCTAAGTTTTGGAAAAAATAATTTTTAATAAAAAACACTGAAAAAACTAAAAAATTGAAAAATTGAAAAAACCTAGGGGGACTTAGACATGTTCATATGACTCGACCATGATGTCTAGCATGTTTATACATTGACACATAGACTCTAATAACCTCAATAGGCCTAAATGCCAAGCAGACCACCCCAACTTTGGAGATATGGAGTGAAAAACTCAGAAATTATCAGTCGTTTATTCAACAACCAATAATAACCAAGGGAAAAAACACCCTGGGCTGATCGGATTGACAAATAAAGTCTAAGAGACCGAGTCTTTTACAGACACTATCATGCTAGAACATTTATTACAATTCCCCCATGGGATATGAACATGTGATATAGTACAACAAAGCTTCCCAGAAGCAAGACTAAAGGTCTTCTGAAGTCCGAACAAGTTATCCTTGTCCGGTTCACCAGGCTCACTTGATAAAAAACCACTAAGTACAACTTAGGTGGTAACACCAAGCACCAAATTCTATGTGTTCAACTGCTACAAATAGCTATGGTTCAAATGTCTGAATCTTTCACGCCAAAGTCTGCTCAAGAATCAGCATGGACAATGAAAGAGGAACCAAAAGAAGGTTCAAAACCAGCAAAATTGTACTATCAAAAACTATGATCAACTCTACCATAAGCAACAACAATTCCTGGATTACATAGTTCTCTAATGACTACATCATGAGGGGTGAAAATTCCACTATTTTCCCATCACCAAAAAGACAAATATGATAAAGAGAGAGTTTGGCAAATATCTAAGGAACAAGGAGAAAATCATTGATGCAACCATCAACTAATTGAACAGTACCTCATCCTAAAACATCAAGTTGTGTAGCATCTCCAACTGCAATGTTTGAAACATCACCATCAAATGTGGCAAAAAGCAACACATGAAAATTGATTCAAATGATGTGAAGTGCAAGAATCAAGTGTCCAACTGTCTAAAGATGCATAGAAGGCTTGAGCAGATAGTGCATGCCCCTTACCGAAGAAGGTCTGGGCACTGAAATTGTATGTCATTGCATGGCTTCATTCAATGCTTCTAGTTTGTTCCAGCATTTAGATTCCTCGTGCCCAAGTATTCTACAAAAGCCACAGCTTAGACTTGACTTCTTATTTGTCTTGGAGGAAGACACACCAGACTTAGAAGATGGATAAGTAGAGGATTTTTAATTTTGTTGAGGCTTGGAGGTAGACTTACCATCTTGAGCAGCATCAATCTTCTATTTGTACCAACTCATGTTCTTACTTTTGGAGGTTTGAGCCACAAGAGCTTGATTCTTAGATCCAGAAAGAACATCTAATTAAACGAGCTTAGATTGTTCCATGGTAAGATGCTTACAGAAAAGCTCAGACGATGGCATTTTAAACTCTGATCCAAGTGCATCCATAGTGGAATAAAAGCTAGAGGAAAATCCCTCAAAAGGACCCTTCAGCTTGGACAAAACTATAAAAAATCATTCTTCATCTGTTTTGGTTTTTCCAAATTCTTTCAATTGTGACAACTGTAGCTTGAATTTGGCAGTAAAATCTTCAATGGAAGAAGGTTCATCAGGTGCAAGAGATGACAATTTAGCTTCCAACTGCAATGCGTGAAATTCATTGAGTTTGACAAATAGTGAATTCAACTTGCTCCAACATTGTTTTGATGTTTCACATTCAGCAATATGAACAACACACTGCTTGAAACATGCAGTCCAATCAAACCCATGGCTTCACAAAATTATAAAAATTCATTGTTCATCTGTTTGACAGGTGCAAGAGATGACAATTTAGCTTCCAACTGCAATGCGTGAAATTCATTAAGTTTGACAAATAGTGAATTCAACTTGTTCCAACATTGTTTTGATGTTTCACATTCAGCAATATGAACAACACACTGCTTGGAACATGCAGTCCAATCAAACCCATGGCTTCACAAAATTATAAAAATTCATTCTTCATCTGTTTTGGTTTTTCCAAAATCTTTCGACTGTGACAACTGTAGCTTGAATTTGGCAAGAAAATCTTCAATGGAAGAAGCTTCATCAGGTACAAGGGATGACAATTTAGCTTACAACTGCTATGCATACAAGTCATTCAGTTTGCCAAATAGTGAATTCAACTTGTTCCAACATTGTTTTGGTGTTTTATGTTGTGGTTTAACCAACATAGAGCTTTTGATTGTAGAAGCTATTGCATCTTGAGTTTCCAGGAATGATAATTCCATGGAGTCAGGAGCTCAACAACCCTAGACTCGGTGATTTTAACAACCACGAAGAGCAGAAAAAAGGACATGTGCCTTGGTGCAAAAAATAAAGACCCCATCCACAAAACAAGGGTGTTGAAGGCAATTTATGAAGAAAACAACCTATCTAAGAATAAATTTGAAGAAATTCTGCAATTTGTGATACCTGGATGTTTAGATTTGAATGGTAATCTGCAGATCTGAAGAGAGATTGTCTACATTTTTATGATCTAAATCAGCGCAAGCAATCCATGATCTGAATTAAATGTGATTACAGATCATCTGTGTGTACAAAGATCTCAGTGTCATTTGCCAAGCAAAGGGCCACGAACACTCTGACACAAAACAAGTTAAACAACCATCTAGATCCACAAAGTTATGAATATGCAAAAGCTACAGCCTTCCCAAAAACAAAACATGCCAGCACTCGAAACACCTGACAAACGAATAGATCCTTACCAATATATTTCAGAAAAAATGAAAAGGGGTTTGCAGAACCTAGCTCTGATACCATGAAAATGTTTCAACAATAACATCACATATTGATATCAAGAATTCTCTACAACACCAAAACCTTCTACAAGAGAGAAGGCAAGATCTATTAGATATGTAGTGTAAAACTACAAGAGAAATATCCCTATTTATAATAATGGGAAGAGGCACAACATTTATGAAGGATAACTATAACAGTTGGGCAGATAAGGTTAACCTATGTAAGCTTACAACTTCCAAGAGTTATCTTACAAATATGACAACTATACAGCTAGATAGTTATTTTGAAAAGAACACGAACAATATCCTCATCAATTTGACGCAGTGCGTGACTTTGATAGAATTCATCAAGTATTTGGACGAGATAGGCAAACACAAGGTCAAGGAAACCCCCAAAGGTTTGTTTATCACGTATATTGATAGAGAGCCCATGGCTCTTCTCAAGGAGAGTTTGAAGAATAAGAGGATCTGGTCATATTTGGCAGAGTGCTACCACGCAAACTAGCAGATGTAGTCAAATCCCCAAAGATCATTGCTAGTCACAATAACCTGAGAGGTGTTACACACTGTCACCACGATACTACCTCTATGCACTTCCCCGGTTGGCTATTCTCCAACTCGAAAAGGCATCCCTAAGATAGGATTGCTGGGCTATGAGAATGAGGCCACAAGGTGATTTGGAAAAGATAGCCTCCAAAGGCTTCTCTCAAGATTACTTGTCCATCAGACAATTTCCACGAATGAGGCTGGAAAGTCACCAAAGGTTTGTCTCAATATTGTTTGACCAACAAGCATTATCTTCACAGGGTTTGAAACCCCAACTTGTACACATGTCAACTTAAACATCCACATATGAAGCAAGCCCTTTGTCCACATACTACCAAAATTAAACTTCAAAGAGTCTTCATGAAGTTTCCAAGGCCAACGTTCAAGCAAGAAAGTGTCCACATACTGCCAAAACAAGCTCAAAGGACAACATATAAATTGCTCAAACTAAATCCAGTTGAAGGTGATGTTTTGCAACCATAACAAGGCTAGGAGAGGTGCGGCTGACATGAGGTCTGAAGAAGAATGTACCCTAGCTATGCATGAGGTCTGTGAGCTGCAAAAAGGATGCATCTGGTCTTCTTCAAGGTAATGATGGCCTGAGATCTCCTAAGGAATCTTCAACAGCTGTAGCCTGAGGCAGGGCTAGGGCTGTGCCTTCTCTATCAATGTAATAAAAGGCTATTCAAACATATATCAGGTTCATTTCAGGCTTGCACACCCATTGTGGCTGAGGCTAGGAATGCGTTAGGGTTAAAGCAAAAGATATATTCCTCGCAAAAGGGCCATCCCTCCATCAGAGGCCTTTTCTCAAACTAACACATTCCAACCTAAGTAGATTCTCCCATATCTCCGGTCATGAACTTGATAGAGAAATCGCAGCTCCTTAAGGGAATCGACTAACCATGGTTTTGGCTGCCAGTCTTTACGGGCATTAAGTCATACATATGCCCTATTTCAATCTTTACTTATCCCTGTTACCACCTAAGTTGTACTTAGTGGTTTTTATCAAGTGAGCCCGGTGAACCGGACAGGGTTAACTTGTTCGGACTTCAAAAAGACCTTTGGAAGTACTTCTGGGAAGTGCTTGTTGTATCATATCACATGTTCATACCCCATGGGGGAATTGTAATAAATGTTCTAGCATGATAGTGTCTGTAAAAGACTCAGTCTCTTGGACTTCATTTGTCAATCCGATCAGCCCAGGGTGTTTTTTCCCTTGGTTATTATTGGTTGTTGAATAAACGACTGATAATTTCTGAGTTTTTCACTCCATACCTCCAAAGTTGGGGTGGTCGGCTTGGCATTTAGGCCTATTGAGGTTATTAGAGTCTATGTGTCAATGTATAGACGTGCTAGACATCATTTTTGAGTCATATGAACATGTCTAAGTCCCCCTAGGTGTTTTTCAATTTTTCAATTTTTTAGTTTTTTCAATGTTTTCTATTAAATTTTAATTTTTCCAAAACTTAGGCTATTTTTTAATAGTTTAATTGGAAAAATCGATTTTGTAATAAAAGTGGGCCAAGTAATCGGTTTCAATCATGTAGGTGCTCATTTTCAAGCTAAGAGCACCATGTAAACCCATGGACCCACTATTTCCTAAGTTTTGAGTGATCTTCCATCACTCAGGTCAGAAAGCCCCAAAAATCAATTATTGATTATTTTAATTAATAAATTGATGAATAATGGAGCAAATCCAAAATCAATAAATCAGTGGATTCTCAACCGATTTGACTAAAATCAATCAGATCTGGAGCAGATTGACTGGATCTGACAAATCCTTGACTGAAGGAGGGGATCAAATCAAATCCAGACTTGATCTACAGCTGTCTTCATGGGGAATTGCGCCCTCTCTCTCTCCTCCACACGTGTGGACTCTCCTAGATGCTCTGTGGGCCGATGAGGCGGTGTATGGGTTGATGTGTCAGCTCAATCAAGCCCCCAGTTGACAAGTAGGCTCTGTACAGCTTCAGTTCTGCATTGATGAACTCTCCATCAGTTGATTTCACTTGATTCCATGAGGAATTGCGCCCCCCCTGGGCTGAATGGCCTGCAAATTGTATATATCCAGGCACAGCCTCCTCTTCCAAGCGAGTGAGAACTAGGATTGAGGTGTTGCTGCTATTGTAACTCTGTAATTCTTCATTTGAAATAAAGAAAAGCTTTGGAGGCAATACGGTGTGGTGCCATTGCATGTGTGGATGATTATTGCCATTGTTTTACTGAGGTAACCTGTATCTGTGGTCATTTTTTGCTAATTTCTTGTAGATCTGTGGTTAAGATTGGTAATTAGCTTATTACAATCTTGATAGGAAAGGTGTTGTTCAATAAGTTTATTGACTGTCACTCTCCTTGGATGCATGTTTAGAGATCTAGATTTAGCATGTCCTATAAGCTTATATGCATGTTATCTTGAATCTCTTTGTATGTACTAATCAGATCTCACAAGTTTCTTGGCAAGTTCTTTGATTTCAGCTGAGTTGCAGGTTCATACTTTGGAAAGGATGCTGATCTAGTTTGCTTCTTCATTCTCCTCAAAACATTTCAAAGGCATAATCCCTCGACATTCCACCTGAAAGCTCTACTGCGGATCTTCAAGGAAACCAACACTTTTCTCCTCTTCTTCCTCCCTCAAAATCAACACTTTACCCGGTTACTTGGTTCAGTTCATAGCTGTGATTTCATTTGGATCTGTTTCATCAAAGTAAAATATACATAGACCTGATATTTCATAGCTCATAACCTAGATCTTGCACTTAAAAAGGTTTCATAAGCATTCTAGATCTAGCTGTAGGGAAATCGTCTTTTTTGCATGAAAATTTAAAGGAAACTTGTAGATCGCATGCATTAGATTTCCTTTCGATGTTATAAAATTCAATATTCTGCAATATCAGTGCATTTTTGTTGGCTGCACAAACAGCAAGCCAAGATCCCAAGGAAAGCTTGCTTTCCTTGGTTCCTTTTCTGCATGTTTAGCTAGTTTTAACTTCATTTTTTGTGAGATAAGGTAGGCTAATCCAAAGATACTCTTAAAGTGCTTTTGGGCATTTGTTATTCTAATATGCTCGTTGTCTTTTAGCAAGTCTGACAGAAGGGAAAGGAAGCTGTTGTCCGAAGTGGCCTCAGGAGCACTCAAATCCCCCCAGGGGTCTCCTTTTTCACTAAAAACTCAAGACTTTTCCAAAGTTGTAAAAGCTTGGTTTCAGCCTGTATAAGGACCAAGAAGTTTCTGATATATCAGTCCTCTGATACTGTAACCATTAATAAATAAAATCATTTTTGGAATAGGCTCTTTCGAGCCCATTCCCCATCCCCCCTGGGGAGATTTGCGTCGGTGCCCTTTTCGTCGCTTTCTGCTTATTTCTTGTTTACTAGCATTGATCTAATTTGCAGGGTAGTATACTTGATTTTGTTATTAATTCCATACTCCATATCTTACATTTCAAAGTAATCGTAATACTTACCCACGATTTCCCAATTGACCCAAAAGGGGAAAGAGATTCGTGGTAGGATTAATTAAGAAACTAGAACTGTGTATCTGTTTGCTTTTTTCTATCATTTGTTTATCAGCAACTTTAAAATTAACCCCTCCTCGATTCCCCGATTGAGATCCACTTGGATCGAAAGAGGTTCTTGGAGGCTTTTCTTTTAAACAAGAACATCCAGTTTAAAACTTACTAAAATTGACAAGACTCCAGTGTGTATGCTCTGCACTTGGCTGCGGTTCGTCCGATCAGTCAAGCTGTATCAAAAGCACTTGGGTGACTAGTATAATTAGGACTCACTCTCCCCAACTGACAAACCATCAGGTGAAAATCCAACACCTAGATCAAACCTTTACGGTGGCAAAATACCCAAAGGAAGCGGGAACTTACTGAAAAGTGACCTCGGGGCGCCGATCTCTGTCACACCCTAACGGGTGCGTTACGAACAATAGCCCTAGAGACTCCATTTCAGCCCACATATTCCTTGCGGGTAGCCGTGAAGGTTTAGTTTTGGACATACTCCAAGTACTCTTGGGTATATCTGGAGTCCCCCCTTTTCCTAATTTAATCAACTCATACTCCACATTTAACTTAAAACATACCAAGAGGCAATCGCAAAACATTCACTCCAAGCACATGCAAGCATATTGATTCTAATTTTGACTCCATTCTAAGGCACTGGTTAATTTCTTGCTTTATATATATATATTGTGTCTCAGCATTGTGCTTTCATGTGTTCATCTTTTACATCTTGCCATCTTTGATTATCTATAGTTAAATTATAAACTCCTAAATAACTCAGTCAGTTTAAACATCACAACACTAAGTAATTTTCCTTAGTAACTTAATAGGGTCTACCCCCCTTGGCTCCGTTAGGAGTTGAGCCTAAACGAACGAGTCAAGAACAAGGTGACAGCCTTGACTCGAGACTTGCCCCCAAGGACACACCGAGTGGCTTGAAGATTTCTGCCACGTGACCCAGGTGCGTGAAAGGCGGCAACAATCCCCAAAATATTTATCGTTTCATTGGTTGTGCTGGTGAAGGTACCGGATTGGGTACCGGATTGAGTGCAGATCTGGGTACCGGAATCAGGTGCGGGAATGAGTACCGGATAGTGAAAGAAACCTACAACATAAACATTTTATTAATAACAACAATCTCTCAAACTTATATCAAATTGAACAATTAAAATGGGATAAATGACAAGATTGTACCTGACTCTGATTCTTCGTTGAATATCCTTTAAACCCATGCAAATGATGTCTAAGTGACAGTACATAAGAGAAAATGCATATAAAATACTTGAATTCTGGATCAAACATCTAGATAAAACATGGCAAAATGGAGGGCCATCAAGAAGTTCAAGGACCACAAGGAGATGAAGCAAAAGCAAAGCACAAGAAGGATGTGGTCAAGGCTAAGAGGATCATAGCTGATTCCATCAAGGATCATTTGATCCCTCAAGTGTCTTCAAAGAAGACTCCAAAGGAAATGTTCGATGAACTATCCATTCTATTTGAAGGAAAGAACATCAACAGATGAATGACCTTGAGAAATCAATGCAAGGGTGTAAAAATTCCAAATGCAGAGACTATGTAGTCATACTTCACAAGAGTACCTCATATCAAAGAACAATTGGAAGCTATTGGTGACATGGTAGAAGAAGCGAAAGTTGTGATGACCACCTTGAATGGTCTTCCAAAGGAGTGGGAATCCTTCATCAGAGAAATATGTGCTAGAAGAAAGTTGACCAAGTTCGGTAGATTATGGGAAGAATGCATTCAAGAAGAAGGATAGCATATAGAGAGGAAAACTTAAACAAAAATGAAGATCAAGCTTTGGCAGCCCATGCAAAGAAAGGAAAGAATAAGAGTAAGGATCGTGATCAATCTCCCTGAAGAACTCAAAGGTTTCAAAGGAACACAAGGCCTAAAAAAGATTTCTCATCCTTTGAATGTTTCTCCGAATCTGCCCATACATAGGTCTGAGATTGGGGTTTGTGCCCAGTTTCTTGTCCACAGCATCTTCTGCAATTTGAGACAGGGTTCCCCAAGGCTTTTGGCAGTAGGCAATGGAGGCAATGGGAAATGAAATTGTGGTAATTTCTTGCCTTACCTATTAGCAAGCATCCCTCATTTCATTGTCATCCAATCACCCAATTTCTTATAAGAGCAAGCATCCTTAGTCACCCACTTTTTTTATCACATCATCAACATTTGAACCCTGCAGCAACTTGATATATCTAAATGTGACTTGGGGAGGTGAGAAATCAAAAGATGATTTTCATTTGGCATGCAATAACGCTCCACCTTTCTTTACTATCGAAGCTCTCTTTTTCTCTCTTTCCACTTGTGTTGCTTTGGAAATCATCATGCTCATGTTGAATGTCCTTCATCTTTTGTGATCAGAGACAACCAAGGACACCTTCTCTTAGATGGAGCAATGGTTCCCCTCTTCATCATGTTAATATTTTTTGTTGTAGGAACTATTTCCTTCTTGGTTTCCAACCCCTAAATCAACATTATAATCCAATGAACATTCATTTACAACAATATATTTCAAAAGAGTAAGATGTTCATTAAATAACTCATTAATTTCATAACATGCTTTCAGTGCACAGTTTCGTCAAATTCTCAGTTCATTTTGATGGGTGCAGCCCAAAGCCCACAAGCATTTACTTTACACTACAATTTCAAGAAAGACACTCGAGTAGAGAGGTTATGAACCTAGAAAGGGGAACAGAGGGTTAGGAAAGCATAAGGGCAGTAGGCATCAACCCAGTTAAATCAATTCAACCCATAGTAAAAAGTTAAAGGTAAAAATGGGTGAGAGTGATGGCAAGGGGAACTCTGGATATTTTTATGGTTGACTTAGGCCTTGAGATAGATTACCAGCAAAGATCCATCTTAAGTTTGGATCTATCAAGCATCAAGAGGCATCAAATTTCTTGAGGTATAAATGTTTTTCATAATGTATAACAAAATTTGAGATAAAAAAATGTACACATCAAGAATTTTGATCCCTCTTTGTTGATTGATCCGGGTTTAAAATAGATCTATGTAGATTTTTATTTTTTTAGATTATGTGTAAATTTAAAATTGAGTAGACATATACTACCGATAACTTTATTTAGTTTTTATTTTGTTGTCATGTATGGGACAATGTTTCCCCATACTGAACTGTAGAGCACCTCCTTACTTTCAGTGCAATAATGCAGGCAAGAGCAATGAAGTTTAGTGCAGGATGTTGACAAAATTGTGGAAGATCCTTTAGAAAATGAGTAGATAAGATAAGATAACATAATTTTATTAATGTCATTAAGATAATCACTCATGAAAATAGTTGGTGTACAATTAAAGATTTTTTACTTGTCGTGATGTGGGATGATTAGGAAAAGCGTGGGACAGTTTACTACAGTTAGTCAGATAAGCTTGTTTCATAGGGAAGTTTTAATTTCTATCCATGCTATCTAATAAGCTTGCTGCTTTGTTTTTGCTACTTTTAGTATAACTGAAGATGGAGTAAAATATTTTTGAGAGGGCACATGCTTCACTAATGTTAGCATCGATGCTCTACAGTACATCTTTCCTTGGTTTTAGGTGAGTTTTGTCATGAAATTTGACCTGGACACCTTTCAGAAGAGCTTTTGTTTCTGTCAGATGTTTGAAGTGTTTTTTAAAGTCCACTAGATTAAGCTGGAATCACAACTCCTTTGATATTCTTTCACACCTTATTAGCCTTGTGTTTCCTCCAAAGGCTTTGAGAAAGTTTGATTTTTTAAGTAATTATGCCTAAGTTGCCAAGAAACATGGGTACGGGGATGAGGATGGGGACGTCACTTTTTGAAACAAGGTACTTGGGTACGTCGGAGGTACTATATATATATATATATATATATGTGTGTGTGTGTGTGTGTTAAAATTTAAAAAAATAAAACATTTCACACTCACATCATACATGCATATTTGATATTTCTAAATTCAATGGTTCATATGAACATTCGCATTGAAAATTTGAAACATAAAATAATAAATTTGATAAATCATATGACATAGACTCATAGTAGATATCAACTGGAAAACTGAAGTTATATTACTCATGGTGTCATGGACATATAATATTTTATAATTAACAACATAAAATATTATATGTCCATGACACCATGAGTTCAAACTTCATTACCATACTACATCCAAAATTTGCCTAAAGGCATTTTTAGACATGAAAAAGAAAGTTCAAAACAGTAAATATTGAACATGAACAAGATAGTTGATTTGGCTTCCTCAAGCCATGTCATCAACAACCTTAGGATAAATGTCATTAGCATCACTAAGGTCCTCTATCACGTCGTCGCTGGAGTAGTAAGCACAGAGCACTAGCAGTGAGAAATGCAGTGTTGCATTGGTTTAGGCAAGGGGCAAGGGCCCACATAACATGTGTTTTAGTGTTTTATTATTTAATTTTTAAAATTTTGAACTTCAAACTTTGCAAATTGACTCATCCCAAACAACGGGATAAGATAAATTGTGCAATGGCTGTACCGGCCACATACCCAAACACATGGTACGGCGTACCAAATCCCATGCAAGTACCCTATTTTCATACATGAAGTACCTAGTACGTGAGGTTGGATTTGGGTACGGCTGGGGACATACCATTGAAGTATCTAAGTACCTGGTACTGGTTCGTGTACCCGACCCCCCGGTACGGGTACCCATGCAACACAGAATTATGCTTTTGGGGGCTCCATTGCAGGTTGTCCGTTGATACTATATCTCTCCAGGTTGTCTAGTGATCTTCGACCATGGGAGTTTTAGCTTGTTTGTCGAGTCCATATCCTTCCTTGGGCATTTTTAACTCTTGCCTGGGTGCTTTTCTCATGGATGGTCATTTCCCTCTCTTTCCAATCAGTTTCTCTTACTTGGGGTTGATTTTCTCATTGTTGGGTTGATTATCTCCACTGGTGGGTCAATTGTCTCATTGTTGGACTGTACATGTCATTGGACTCATAACAATGGCTTGGAGTGTTGTATTTAATGTGGCTGGTAAAGAGCATTTGTTTTATTCCTTCCTTTTGTTGGAGTGCAGCCATAACTACATTGGACTTATCTAATTGTTCAGACCTCAATGTTTTCATATCCATGTGAGCAGAATATTGAGACTGATGGTTTTTTTGAAAATAAGAGTGAGAGAGGTACATACTTGTTGAAAGAGATGTAACTTCGGAAGATACTCTATTGTACTTCTATTGTATTATTACTATTCCTCCTTTTGAAGATGCTATTCCTCCAGTCAGAGATGTCATTGATGTACTTGGTCATGTAAAAGTCTTGAGGTAAAACCGCTGTTGTAAGTCAGGTCAATAGTACCCACAAAAGTATTTTATAAATGTTGTTTTGAGTCTCCCAAGGCAAGTCGGCTCTGGTTGGAGAGACAAGTCAGCCCTGTTGGGTTATTAGACTACTCACTTGATGAGTATAAATAGATGAGGCGCCTCCCTCATTTGGACACACTAAACACTCAAGCAAGTTCGCTAGAGAGAGGAGCAGTCCATTTGAGAGAGAGGAAGCAGCTAATGTTATTCTTGAGGTTTTACACTGTACTTTGTTGGATTCTATATCGAGGAAGTTTTGATGGGTTTTCTCCCCCACGAGGGTTTCCTAGGATAAATCTTTGTGTTCTCTTTGTGCTATTGTACTTGTCATTCTTTCAGTGATCCTTTTGTTTTTGGCATAACACTTTTAAAAATCTAACAAGGTATCAGAGCCAACCTAAAAGAAGACATTGTGCAAAAGCTTATCCAACAGCTCAACAAGCTAGGGCTTGCTATTTCGGGCAACTCTCTCCATAGATCAATTGAAAAAGGACCAACTAACTCGCCCTAGGAGGGTGCATATTTATGTCGAAACAATTTTTCAGTTCTGTGGATTTTCAATTTTTGACCTACCACTACTGCAAGGAGAAACTAGGGCATCATATTTTTTGAAGCTCTATCCACAAATTTGGAGAAAGGACCTCACTGATCCGCTAGCCTTGAGGAGGCGCGTATTTTCCTCCAATTAGATTTGCAAGTGACCACAGTTGAAAAATTAGGGTTTCTCTATCAAACCCTAGGTCTTCCTGAAGCAAGTTCCAAAAGCAGTCTTCTTATTGGTAAGTTCTACCTCCTATATTTCCATTTGAAGTTCTTAATCATTAAAGATGACAAACAGTACCAAGCTTGATGAAAAGCTTGAAGGAATGGAGAATTTCAGGGCATGGAAGTATAGAGTCATGCTCATCCTTGAAGAACATGACCCACAAGGCTACATCAAAGAGGAAGTTCAAGAACCACAAGGAGATGAAGCAAAAGCAAAGCACAAGAAGGATGTGGTCAAGGCTAAGAGGATCATAGTTGATTCCATCAAGGATCATTTGATCCCTCAAGTATCTTCAAAGAAGACTCCAAAGGAAATTTTCGATGCACTGTCCATTCTATTTGAAGGAAAGAACATCAACATAAGAATGACCTTGAGAAATCAATGCAAGGGCGTGAAGATTCCAAAGGCAAAAACTATGTAGTCATACTCTTGTGATGTAGCATTCTTTCAACTGACTATGACTATGTAGCATTCTTTCAACTGTTCCCAAGGGGAAAAGATCAAAGTTGGACCCTACAGGAAAGAAAGGGATATTTGTTGGTTACAGTGATCGGTCGAAAGCTTACAGAGTCTACATCCTAGGTTACCGTCAGATTGAGATATGCAGAGATATTGCATTTGATGAGTATGCGGCTTTCAGCAAATCCAAAAATATCTATGAGATGAGGACCATGAAGAGGAGCATGAAGCCCCTAGAGTTGCACAAACCAGTAGATTACCAGTTCGAGATGTTGAAGAAGAGCATATGCCAAAAGACCATGACATGGCAAAAGCCTCAAAGACCTATGGAGTTACCTCATGAGATGATCTCATGAAAAAGAAAACCAACTTTGGCTCGTGAAGTAATTCAGGATTTCTAGAAGGAACCCTCAGAGAAAGCAAGAGACCAAGGCCATAGTCCAGCTATGTGGCCTTGATGTGCAACCTTGTTGATGACGAACCTACCTGTTTTGAAGAAGCAACAAATAAGAAGGAATGGATGGATACCATGATCAAAGAATACCAGTCTATTGTAAAGAATGATGTTTGGGATGTGGTGCCAAGACTAAAAAATAAATCGATAGCATCCTCGAAGTGGATCTTCAAAACAAAGCATTCAACAGATGGCAATATTGAAAAATACAAGGCAAAATTTGTAGTCTGAGGGTTCTCTTAGAAGGAAGGAATTGATTATGAAGAGACTTTCACCCCAGTAGCAAGATACACTTCAATTAGAACTATCCTTGCCTTGGCAGCCAAGATGAAATGGAAGTTACACCAAATGGAGGTAAAGACGACTTTCCTGAATGGTGGGATAGAAGAGAAAGTATGCATTGAACAACCACAAGGATTTGAAATACACGATAGAAAGACTCATGTATGTAAATTGAAGAAAGCATTGTATGGGTTGAAGCAAGCACCTAGAGAGTGGTATGGGAGGATTGATGGCTACCTAATGAGTTTGGGCTTTACTAAAAGTAAAGCAGATTCCAACCTTTACTATAAGGTTGTATATGATGGGCTCGTGATATTATTGCTATATGTGGATGATCTATTTTTGACAGGAGAAGAGAAGCTCATCAGTGATTGTAACACATCAGTGATTATAACAAGAAGCTTGCAGGAAAATTCAAGATGAAAGACCCTGGTATGATGCATTATTTTCTAGGTCTCGAAGTATGGCAGTTCCTAGATAAGATTTTCCTAAATCAAGGAAAATATACAGTTAAGATCCTACAGAGAATTGGGATGATGGATTGCAACTCAATGAATACTCCGATGGTGACAAACTTAAAGTTCTTGAATGATGATTCCTCAAAGACAGTAGATGTTACACTGTACAGAGAGATCATTGATTCACTAATGTACTTAACAAACACTAGACCAGATATATGTTTCGGTGTGAACACCTTGAGTCAATATATGGTGAAGTCCCAGCATGTTCACTTAGTAGCAGCAAAACATGTGATGAGGTACCTAAAGGGTACATTGGATTGTGGTCTCAGATATGCAGCCGATAGTGAGACCAGATTACACGGTTATACAAATTCAGATTGAGCAGGCAGTGTTGAAGATAGAAAGAGCACTTCAGGATGTTTTAGTTTGGGATCATGTGTGATCTCATGGCTTAGCAAAAAGCATACCAGTGTTGCTTTCAATACAGCAGACGTTGAATATATTGCAGCATGTTTAGCCTGTAGTGAAGCAGTATGGCTTCACAAGTTGTTGACAGGATTGTTCGATACCGAGATGGATGTGACTGATATCTACTGCGATGACCAAAGTTGCATCAAGCTGTCAAAAAACCCAGTGTTCCACGACAAATCGAAGCATATAGAAATAAAGTACCGCTACATACAAGATATAGTGCAGAGGGGAGTTGTACAACTCCAGTATGTTCCTATAGAGGAACAAGTTGTTGATGTGTTGACTAAACCTCTGTCTTGTATAAAGTTTGAATACTTTCAAGACAAGCTCGGTGTAGTCCGAAAGGACCTCCCTCATAAGAGGGACTGATGATGATGCTGTGGTTTCCTGTTGCAGTGGTGTGGCAGCTCAATCTAGGGTTGGTATCATCCTGATAAGGCCTAGTTGATCCCAATGGGATTGGTATATCAAAGCTGACAAGGCCTAGTTGATCCTAGGGGGATTGGTATGTCTAACTAGGCTTGGTTGGTCCGAAAGGATTAGAAAGTCAGCCAAGGCCTATTTGATCCCTAGGTAGATTGGTATGTCTGACTAGGCTTGGTTGGTCTGAAAAGATTAGTAAGTCAAACAAGGCATGTTAGATCTACCGGTGTTCCCACCAGAGTGTTGCTTCAAATGATGACGATGTTGTTGTTCCAGCATTTTTATGTTGATGATGATGATGATGATGTTGTTCCAGTGTTTTCATGCTAATGATGATGATGATGTTCCAGCGTTCACATGCAGATAATGTTCCAGCATCTACATGCCAATGATGCGGATGATGTTCCCAACATTTACATGATGATGTTGTTCCAACACTAACATGTTGATGATTATGATGTTCCAATATACTGATGATGTTCCAAATGATGATGATATTCCAGTATTCACATACTGATGATGTTCCAGATGATGATGATGTTCCAGTATTTACATACTAATGATGTTACAAATGATGATGATGCACTAGTATTCACATATTGATGATGATGCTCATGTTGATGATGATGACGATAGTGTTCCACGATGATGGTGTTCCATGACGATGATGATGATGACGATGGTCCATGACGATACTCCATAATGATGTTTCATGCTGATGCATATGATGCTCTATGTTGATGTTGATGTTCCAAACACATGATGTTCTTGTTGTTCCAAAATTTCCTATGACATATAGATCCACCAGTGAGTTGTACAGTTGTTATTGTTGTTGTTGTTGTTGTTGATGTTGTAGAATACCTTACTTGTTAAGAGGGAGTGTTGAAAGAGATTGTTATCACCAACCTTGTAGTTGTCTGTGTGAGGTGGATCCAGGATGGATGGTAGAAGGGCAAGCAACTAAGGAGGTGGAACCAAGACTGCCTAGACTCCCAAATGGATGGTTGTCATGCCAATCAAGGTAGTCTTTGCTTTATGTTTTCTAAGTCCAAGACAACAATGGGGGAGACCCAGATCTACTCCCGACAAGAGAGATCAAACCTAGACACTAGATCAGATCAAGTATGGTTTGAGGTACGTAAGGTATAAGGTAAACGGAAACTCTAGATCTATGGATGATAGTAGTAAGTGGACTTGGGCTTTGGGTGAGGGCTTCAGTCATACGAGGGTTGATCCAAAGTGACCTATGGGGGGGAATACTAGATCTAGGGTTAAGGTACTAGCAACTGATGAAGATAACCATTGTCTTGGGAAACGTACCTGAGATAGGATAAGTAAGGACAGAGTTGGGACTGTCTAGTACCAAAGAGATAGACTCAGTGAGAGATTTGAAAATGCCAGGTGACCCGAGTTATCAAGGAGAGGTCAACTTTTAGGGGAAAGAGGTCAAAGAGGGACTAGCACTATGCTTGGAGATTAGTGCCTATTCAGCCATGGGTAATGGATTCAATATCAACACAGCGTTTACGTGAACCCACCTAGGATATGCCCTGATCTATGGACCCAGAAAAGGATTTGGCTCGAAAGATTCAGGTTACAAGGAAATCAGCAGAAGGAGGGCTAGCGCTGGGGTTTGGAAAGGTAAATCTGCAGATCTAGAGCCACCAGGAGACTATCAACTCAGCGTTGGAGTAGAAATGAGATCAGAATGGCCCGATCTACAAACCCAAGTCAAAAAATTTCAGGAAAAATCAGATCTAGAAAAGTCAAAATCTGATGAGGGAAACTAGGAGGCTGAAAGTCAGTTTTTTAGATCTAGGTCTACCTGGCAGGAACTAGCTCAGCGTTGGGGGTGTTCTGGAGTGAGGAAGACCTGATCTACAAACCCATGTGATTATTTTTCAGAAAAAATCAACTTTGAAAAAAGTCAAATTTTCAGTGGGGCGCTAGGGTTTAAGCAGTCAGAAAGTCAAATCTAGGGCAAACCAATCAAAATTAGGACAACGTTGAGGATGATTCAGTGAGGGGGGTGCCCGATCTACAAAACCCAGAAATGGTTTGCTCAAAGATCATGCAGTTCCCCGATTAAATATTTTTTGGATTTTTATTATTTAGGAGTTTTTCAGAAAAATTGAAGAAAAGAAGGTACAATGGATTGAGATCTGAAAGAGAAGAGACTTACTTGTTAGATCTTACCTGGAAATGCTTGTAGATGCCTTGATGATGATGATCCCCGCCATCCCGATCAATTTGAAAAGATTGAAGCGAATTCTATGTCCAATGTTTGCCCGAGGAAGTCAATGCGCCCTCTCTCCTGCACAACAAACGTCAACCATATCATATTTGTTGTGACATTAGAAAGAAGCTATATGCTGCAGAAAAATAACAAGAAGATGTCATAGGTCACCACAACACTAATGAAAACTCCCTATAAAAAACGAAGACAATCCAAGCGAGTTGAGGTCCCCCTGCAAAAACGCCCACGCTGAAGTCATCCTCCTGTAGACAAGACAATGATCCCCAAAAAAATATAGATCTCGTAACAATTTCCCGAATGCTAGGTGTTACCGACTAGGTTGCACCTAGTTGGACTTTCAGTGAGCCGCCAGTGATGAACAAGACACTTGTTCATATTCAGAGTTCAGAGGTCCTTTCAGGCCTCCAGGGTTGTTTTATTTTTTGTAACGCATGTTCATACCCCCTTGGGGAAATTGTAAAAAATGTCCTAGCATTTAAATTTTTATAAAAGGCTCGGTTTCCCAAACTTAAGCATCAAGCCGACTAACCCAGATGTTTTTTCCCTTGGTTATTATTGGTTGTTGAACAAACGACTAATAATTTTTGAGTTTTTCACTCACACTTCCAAAGTTGGGGTAGTCATCTTGGTGTTGCGGCCTAGGGAGGTTATTAGAGCCTTCGTGTCGGTGTTTTTCACCATGTTAGGCATTCGAATTGAGTCACATGGATATGTACCAGGTCCCCCTAGAGTTTCGTCAATTTCCGCAAAAAATAATTTTTTCCGTTTTTTAAGCCATTTTTTAATGGTTTAATTAAAAAACTTCAAATTGTAATAAAAGTCAGATACAGAGTCCGTTTCTAACGTGGGGACACTTGTTTTCACACCCGAGGCATCCACTTTACCCTTGAGACCACTTTCTACATCAGTTGGACAGCCGAAGAACCCTGTGTGGCATTATTTGGGCTAAGAGTGCATAAAAATAGCATTTTAATGCTAAAATATGACAATTTGGCATAAAGGACAAAAAGTCAAAAAGTCAAAAAGAGACATAAGAATTGGTTGGGGTGACATGCAAGCTTGTCCCCAATAAAGGCGAACTCTTCACTTAGCCTTTACGTCATGTTTAAAGATGATGTGGATACCAAGCAAATGTCTATATGGTTGAGTGGACTTGCTAAAGCTTGGAGTCATTGTGGTGGCCCGCGCTCTATTTGAAACATGAACTAAACATCAAAATTGTTTGGTAGTAAAAGGTAGCGAATCATTGAAGTAATAAGATACACCAACCTTGGGGGAGTGACGTCATTATGGTGGCCCGTGTTTGTGATTTACATCTTGCTCAAATCGAGGGCGGCGTAATCAAAGGGAGTTTCGAGTGGTTTTAATAAGACGTGGCACATGTGGAACTCAATGTTTGATCATTAATATGAGGACAGGATTTCACTTGTAGTAGGTTACGGCTCCACCAAGCTGATGTGATAACGCCCAGCCTTTGATGCTTGAGATATGTGGCAGCTTCTCCTTTAGAATCTCTTAATCCCATTCCACAGTTCGCTCCTAATCTCTTATACAACTCAACTTGCTCTCTTAGTCAAAGAAGTCACCCCACCGAGTCCTTGGATCACTCAAGCTCAACTGAGCTTGAGCTTCAGTATTGATGAGGCCTCCCTGGGTCTCCCTTTTCCCATATAAGCTGGTCTCTTCTCCTTTGTTCAATATCAAAAGGTGGAACCTCTGCTTGTAATATTGTAATAGTTTTCTTGAAGTATTGTGAATAAAAGGCTTTGGAGGCAATTTCTATGTGGGATCTATGGATGTTTGGATAGAGTTTACTCTACATTTGTGAGGTAACCTGTATTTGTTTTCATGCTTGCATATGTTTGGGATTAACTTGCTTTCGAAAGGAAATGGTATTTTTGTAGAGATAAAAGGTAATTCTTGTTAGGTTACTCTTTTATTGCAAGTCGAGGAAGACTATTTGATATATGTATGATTTCATGCTTGGATCTACATTGTTGTTGTAGTCTCTTTCGGTTTACACAGGTATTTTTTAATCCCCATTGCTAGTGTTGATAATCTTTTGCAGGAAGCTAATGCTGGAGTATTGATGAGCGAATGTGCTCTACCTTTCCTTCAGTAAAATTTAAAAATAAGCTCTATCCCTCTGATCTCACCAAGGAAGCTTTTTCTGTCCTTTATTTCTTGCTCTACTCTGGGTTCTTTGAATTTTGATCTACAAATTTCTTAAAATTTTCTTTCAGTTTCAAACATTTCCACATTAGATCTAGCATCTAAAATCATATCAAAGGTAGATCTGATGTCTAAAAGTTTCTATTTCTAGTCTACTTCAAAGGTACATTTAAAATTTTAGATCTAGTTACTTTTCCCTTTTTTTCCGCAAGTTTAAAAAATTTTGAAAATTAAAAAAGCTTGTTGAAAGAGTTTCTATGCATTTTAAAGTTTGATCTAGCATTTTGTGCTTAAGATTTGCTTGCCATTCTCCTCAAGAGGCAAGCAAAGATCCTAAGAAGGCAAGCTTTCTAGCTTACCTCACTTAGTTGTTTCCTTGTTTTTGTAATCAGTTGTTACTTAGATTTTTTTTGTAAATTTTTGCATGCTGCCCAAAGACACTTCCAAAGTGTTTTTGGGCATCTTTCACTGACATATGTTTGCTGGTTTTTAGCAGGCCCATCAAAAAAGAGAAGGAAACTCTGCCTGAAATTAGCTTTTTCGAACATCCGGAGCTCCTAGGAGGCTTTCCCCTTAGCTGGGCCTATTTCCTTTGCATGTTGTAAGCCTTTGGATCCCAGATAACAAGGGCCAAAGAGCATTCTCTGCTGAAGCATTGTAACCAACTAATAAAAACAAGTTTGAGTAGGCTCAGTAGAGCCCGATCCCCATCCCCCTTGGGGGATTTGTGTCGGTGTCCTTTTCTGTTTTCTTATATGCTGGTAGCGTAGTTGTCTTTCTTTATCATTTCATGCTTCGTTTAAGTTGTGCAAAAGTAACCTGAATACTTACCCATTGCGCTATACCGAAGTACCATAAGGGAAAAGATTTGAGCAGTGTAGTAATTAAAAAACAAAAACATTTTTGTTATGCACTGCTAAGTTAAAATAAACCCCCTCGCTTTCCCGAGTACAGGTTCGTGGATAAGGGCTTGCCTGAGTACTGAATCTGGAAAGAGACTCCCGGGTTTTATCTTTTTTTATAAATCAGAAAACTTGTTCTAATTAAAATAAACCAAGACTCCTTCCCCGTATGCTCTACACCGTTGCAGCTTGTCTGATCAGTTGGTTGTATCAGAAAGGGATACGAGTTACTAGATCTAATAGGAAAATCCACACAAGTAATTTTCTTGAGAACTCGGGAGGTTGCAAAGGGTAATCACTACAGAGTCAAGGGGCTACTCTAAGCAGGTCTATCCTCGCCCTGTTGGACACTTGGTATTACTGCTTTAGCACTCAGTTCGAAGGGACTTGACTTGTTGGGCCAAACCCACAATTTACCCATTCCTTAATCAATTCATTTAATAATTTAAAATTTACCAACCGAGACACTGCAATACTTTCACTGAGACTACACTAGCAACCCACATTTGCAAGCACTCTTTCATTTTGGCACTGGTCTATTCTGTTCCTTTTTTGCATAAGTTAATCTCGCAATGTGTCATTGAATTTTGTGTATCTAATTTGAGTTAAGGTGTTGCTAAGGTTAAATTTTGTTGGCAGTAATTGGTAATTTCTTAATTTCATCCATTCTATATTAAAACTCCTAGAATTAATTATTTCTCTCGTAGAGTAAAAACCTTAGATTTTACTTTTCATTAGGGTTCACCCCCCTTGGCTTCGCTAGGAGTTGGCCTAGATGGAGGAGATGAGTATCAGGTGACAGCACTTGGCTCGAGCTTGCCCCCAAGGTCGCCACCAGTGGCTTGAAGATTTCTGCCACATTACCCGAGGTGCGAATTAGGCGGCAACACTAGGAAGCAAAAGACTTTCCAATCACCATCGAAGAACATCAGATGCAAAGCAGATCCATAAAATATCCACAAAAAAATCTTTCTATTAAACAGATCGAAGAGCCAAAGACCCTTTACAAATGAGAAGCTCTCTCCTTTAAATAGAAATGAGAGAACCAAAATCCTAACCACTTTCAAAACGAGTGGCTAAGATTAAAAGACAAAAATGTTATAATCAATGGTTGAGATGAGCTCAACATACAAATATACAATACATGGATCAATATAACCATAAAGTACCAAAGTGGACTAGATCACCCATAAAGAGGGTACCCCACTCAACAAGAAATAAATGAAGCAAATGGTGGGTCCATGGAGTGTTAACTAACTCCCTCTAGGTGCCCCATGGCACAATAAAATAATATAATATTTTAATTTTTTGCCTTTGTGCCTCCTTAAGGAAATCGTGAGCCTCCCAAAAGCTCCAGAAATAATATAAAAAAGCCCAAAAAAATAGGTGTTGGCCCAATCAGGTGCTGCAACTGCTGGAGAAGGTGCGGAGGACATCACTCTCATCCTCATGACTCATCCCATGTCATTTCCTTGCCTCAGTAGCCCAAATCGATTTCTTCAATAGCCATTTAATCATTTTTTAATCTACCTTGGGAAATGTGAACCTGCCAAAACAGCCTCCTAGGGTGCCTGTGTTGTCCAACTGAGCCCACCAAGCTCTCTGGGATGGGCATACTATGGTACAATCAAGTGGCTGCACCCCCTATGCCCCATTCAGCGCCCTAGGAGATCCAATAAAAACATCTCCCTACTCAAACACATCATCCTGTGAAGCAAAACTGCATCAAAAGAGTAAAATGAGCTTGACCATCTCTGCAAGTACCCAAAACTGCAAATAAATTGTCTCATTAGACTCAGAGAGTCCAAATCAATCCAGGGTGCATACTCATACCCTTTCCAGGCCTGATCATCAACCATATCCAATAGACAATATAATCATCTGTAGATGACCAGATACCAATAATATAACTCAGACTATCATCCATCTGCTGCAAGTGTTATAAGGCTAAGACATGCTCTATAAATCATTTAAGCAACAATCACAACAACTAGCAGTCATTTCACTGGCGATACATCAACCAAATACATATATAGGGCTTTATTTATTATTACTCAGACTAGACTTTCAAGACTATACTCACTTCATAGTTGTAGTCAATTTGCTAGTGAAGGGTGAAGGCTGAAACTGACAAGGCTAGGGCAAAGGATGACTTCCTACTTAACATCATGACACTTTGGATATGGAAGGGAAAACTCACTATAACCACATGTCGGACAAACAACAACACAGGGAATGGCAGTGCCTCACAAATGGTTGAGTTGTTCAAAGAGTGCTTATTCAACTTAGGCATCATGTCTACATCAAGTTTGATCCAAGTTCATTAGGACCATCAATTTTATTTTCATGGCCTTTTTGGCCTATATGACCCCTTTGGGACTTCACTAATGCTTAAAAGCACAGCTAATCGCAGCTTTCATCCGGGACATATTCAAATTTATAAGGTCGGCAATATTTGGATATAGCATATATTTAACCATTGCTTTTGGGACCTTTTCTTATACCCTTCAAGGGGTATTTTAGCATTTCATTGCTCTTGCCCTTTTTTCACATATGTTAAGAAACATAATTTAGTATTTTCATTTCCCATGGGCGCATACATAACATTTTCCGATACAAGTAGTACATGAGATTTCAGTTTTAGCCAACAACATCCCAAATGACCAGGGGGAGTTTTGCACAGTGCCAAACATCGGGACAACCGACCAGAATGATTTAGGCATACAATCCAACTTACCAAAGGCAAGTTCTGTCACCAACTCAGAGCCGAGACACAGTATAAACCGAGAGGCTTGTCCAACAAAGGTTCTAGCAAGGGAAAGGTCCTCCATGCCACAAGTCAAGTAGTAAGTTGGGTTAAAACAAAACTGGAAGGTAATGGATGGGTGGAGACAGTGAATGATGAAACCAACACTAACAAGCCAAAACAATTGGTGGGAATGACTACCTCTATTCTCCCTAAGGAGGGTAAAACCAATGAGTATAGGTCAGGAACATCCAAGTCTAAGTAGGGACATCAATACATAATACAAAATACATCCAAGTCCATATAATTATGACCGCCAGATCATGACACTACATTTTAATACATGTCACAAAGATGAGTATAAGAGAAATGATAACCATAACACAACATAATAAAAGCTGAGTCATAATCAAGCATATAATCCATCTGAACCAGCATTTGTCCAATGAGAAAGTACTGATATAAATCTAGGCATCAATAACTGCTCTATAAATGACTAAATGGCTACATCAGTCCTCAAATCTGAGTGTCCTGAGACTCAGTCCTGACATGGGAGAATACAATAGTCCACGAATAAAATAATGATCCGACAAAAACTGCTCATCTCAGCATCTCATATGTAAAAGATCTGGCTGAAAAATGTATTGTTTCTGAAAATAGAATATGGTAGCCCGACTACTATATATGTGATAACAAAGATGTAACTTCAGAAGATATTATATTGTACTTTTATTGTATTATTATTATTCCTCCTTTCAAAGATGTTATTCCTCCATTCGGAAATGTCATTGATGTACTTGGTCATGTAAAAGTCTTGAGTTAAAACCTTCGTTGCATGTGGGGTCAATAGTACCCACAAAAGTATTTTATAAATTTTGTTTTGAGTCTCCCAAGGCAAGACAGCCCTAGTTGGAGCGACAAGTCGGCCCTGTTGGGTTATACTTATTAGACTACTCACTTGATGAGTATAAATAAATGAGGCGCATCCCTCATTTGGACACACTAAACACTCAAGCAAGTTCGCTAGAGAGAGGAGCAGTCCATCTGAGAGAGAGGAAGCAGCTAGTCTTATTCTTGGGGTCTTACATTGTACTTGGATTCTATATCGAAGAAGTTTTGTTGGGTTTTCTCCCCCATGAAGGTTTGCCAGGATAAATCTTTGTGTTCTCTATGTGCTACTGTGCTTGTCATTCTTTCAGTGATCCTTTTGTTTTTGGCATAACACTTTTTAAAATCCAACACCGTGCATTTTGAACAATTATATTCCTATGTATGGCTTGCATTTTAATCATCCTTGAGCACATGTTTATGGAGTGAGCATCTAAGTCACCGCAATCGCTGATTTTCAAGGTTGAAAATCGAAATTGGCCGAATTTTATGGGAAAACAAATTTAAAGGTCAAGTTCGTCGAATTTCATCCTTTCCATTTAGCACCAGATAGACAGCCACGCGAAACTTCATGGCCGCTCCAGCATTCGCTAATCGCCTGACACTCTGAGAAAAATAAAAAACGCAGGAGCTTGTGCTTCGCTTGACGCCCAGGACTGGAACTGCGGCAGAGCTTACCATCAACGGTCGTGATCTCTCCAGTTGCAGCAATTGAAAGCCGAACTGGAAACCTTTAAACTGTTCTATGGTTCCTTCCAAATTGGTTCGTGGACCTGTGGCAAACTAATTTTGACAGTCTTTTTTAAAATTCAAGATACTGCGCTTCTCTATTTTATCAAGAAATTTGCCTGAATTTTTCTTTCGGGCTCACCTATCATTTGTGTTAAGATTCAATTATTTTATTATTTTAAGGTTTCCTTTATTTTATTGTTTGTATTTCATATATTTTATAATAATAATAAGCTTATTCTTAATGTTATGACTATTAATTTTAAAAGACTTGATTAATATTATAATTCAAGGTTAAATTTATTATTAATATTGCAAATGTTATTATTATTATTAGGATTATACTAAACTAAAACTAATATTAACATTAGGACTATTAAAACTAATATTAGTATAACTATTAGTCTATAACTAATACTAATACTAATATTATTATAAAATACTAAATGCTAATACTAAATACTAATACTAAAATTATATATATATATATATATAATCTCTCGAATTTAATGCCGAATTTTATCATTAAAATTTTTATTGCCGAATTTTTGACAAAGTTCAAAGGCTTCGAACTCAAACACGAATTCGAACCAGGTGACTTAGGTGAGCATATGCTTTGTCAATTGGCCATTTTCTTTTATTGAACAAGAAAATTATTGATGCTTAAGTTGTGTAAGCATGGGTTGGAGATGAACCGTGTGGAGATTGAGACATACCACCTTGGAGTGGGGTTACTTGCACTCATGCAAACCAAGGAGAGTACCATGTTGTCACTGTTAGCAGGAATATTTCACCTTCTGCGGACAGAAGTTGTTCCTCTAGTCTGAATGGTTCAGATCTAGAACAAATGAACGACAAAGGATGAAGACCCTCCTTGGATATCGTAGATCCCTGGAATGCCTGCTTCGATAATGAACCTGTGTACCTGTAATCAGATTAAACACGCAAACACATCAAAGCTACCAGAACATAATCTATTAATCCATGTCAGTGACTAAGGAATCCAACAACATTTACGTGTGAAATCAAACAACAGTAAAGTGGGACGGAAATCAGCTTTGCATTAAGATTAAAATGGAGAAGTTTACAACCAATTAATCCTTAGTGTTGACATGCATCTCCATGAAACCAAAACTTTCATCCCCATAAGCTCCAACTTTGCTCTCTATGCTCTCCAATGGCTTGGGCCAAGTGGTCAATCCAACAGCATAACAATACTTCAATGGTTCTCCCCTCAACCATGGACATGAGCTTGTATTTATAAGGCTCAATGGATAAGGATGGTTGAAAGATTTGTGGATGAGGTGGCCTCTAAGATCATAGGATGGGGGATCTTGAGCTCAACTGACCCACTATGATAGGGATAAGGGACGACACGAGGCTCATGATCTAGAAACCTCGAGAAACTTCTATTTTTCCCATTTTACCCAGGGTACCGCTTTTCTCCTTCAATGACAAAGCAGTTCAGGTAAGAAACGCTTATGCACTAAGGGCCACAAGCGATGGCAGCGCTTGTGGCTAACAAGGGATAGGCGGTGCGAGCAAGGTACCGCTGATGGATAGAGGGGAAAGCGCAGTGCTGAGCATTTTTGTGAAAGATTGACAAATGGTATGAGTTTCCACTCCAAGTGCTAGGATTAAGGGCAAATAGGTATGTCAGAGGTCTCATCACATGATGATGACAGGATTTTGGTATAATAGGATGCCCCCCAAAGCATGAGTTGTTAGACACTGAGAGGGGGGGTGAATCAGTGTAAAGCAATATTACAACTTTTCTTAACTTGTCACAATTAACTACCAATTCATCATTCCATTATTCTACCAATCTCATAATCAATTCATAAACATCTTTCACTTCATTCACATAGCATAAGCATTTAAATCATCAAGAACCATAACACAAAAGAACACAACACCATATAATTTTGTAATCTTTTTGTATTAGTTTTGGTTCAGCTACAACCGTTAGGTAAAATCAGCACCTACTGATATGAAGAGCACCTACTCTTCATCCAAGACCCTGCCTAGTTTTCTTAGACCCTGCTAAGAAGTGTTTAAGGTATCCTAACCTCAAAAGCAAGACCAACTTGCTTTTATAATACAGTATACTTGTGTTACCATACCCATGTCATCATACACAAGCAATCTCTGTCACATCATCAACGCTGCTCATCATCTCTGCTCATCACATCAACTCTGCTGTAACACTGCTCATCAGTCATCTTGTTCATTTGCTCACTGCTGCTCAACAACTTATGTTCATCAATCCTGCTGGTCAAGTCTGTTCATCAACGTTTGCTTATCAACCTTTGCTCATTACTCTTTACTACTGCTGCTGCTATCAACTTGTCTTGTTCTATTCATTTGTCACTCTTTGTAAATGCACTGTCACTTGTAGCAGACCACACTTCTGAAATATTGTTGTCTCTACAAATAGCTTATTGTTTGTGTAACATTGTCAATGCACTAGGGCATCATCCAATCATGTTATCTTGTCATTGTTTTCCCTGTGTGCTTGGCTGTATCATCACACACCATTGTTCACTCATTCATGCAAAGGTTTCATCTGTCAAGCCTGTATATGTCTGCTGCTGTACAAGTGGACAGTTTGCAGTGGCTGGTGAAGAATTCAAACCAGAACTATCTCTGTAGGTCTGCAATTTGATCTGGGACTGTTTATGTGCATCAATACTGCAGTTTACTTGCACCATCATCAACAACATAAGTCCTGTAGCATGCTTTACACAGACTTTATCATTGTGTCGAGTCATCAAGCATCTTTAGATCTCTGCTACTGTAAATATACTTGGCTGGCTATGCATATCACACATATGCCACTTCATCACTGTTTGTGCAACTGGAACTAGGGCATAATAATCATCACTAACATACCTTTATTACTGGATGTGCAACTAGGGCATATCAATAACATACCTTTATTACTGTATGTCAAGATCTCACACTTGGGTTGTGTATGTGTGCTTGCAGATGACCTCAAACACAGTCAAGACTTGGACTGTGTATATGCCACAACTGCTTCAATTCGGGTCTGTTTGATGAAGAAAAGAGAGCACCATCAACATCAACTAACTCTTAGTTCAAGCACAAAAATTGGACTGTAGGTACATCATCAATTTCGGTGGAGAAAGGCATCACAAACTTGGACTATTTGAGCAACAAAATCAGACTGTTTAGGCTGAGAAAAAACTTTGATTGTTTAGCCTGCAATTTCTGTCTGTGTATGACCTCCACCTCATATTGGTTTAATCATCAACTAGGTCACTGGTTTAAGCATGAATTCAGACTGTTTGATCTCTTGTGAAAGCTTGGTTTGTGTATATGCTTGGACTTCAATTTGTAAATGATGTGAAAAAGGAAACCTCAGACTGCTGGTTACGGTATACTCCTGTAAAAACCCAAAAGACAACAAAAAGATTTTAGCTGCCTCAGTCCACGAAATTCCTCAGTCAAATAGCGAGCTCTTCTTCTCTACTGCAGCTCAGTCTTACACAACAACTTCAATGTGTGGCATAGAGTCCGAAAAATCTCAGTCCATGAGTTGACTGCTCCTTCTCCACAGTACACCTGAGTTTTCCCTACTGCTGCTCCTTCACTGCCTTAGTAACTGTTCAAAACTTAATGCATCCGAAACTGTGTAAAAAGCTTCAAAACTCAAACTGTATGATGGTATGTTCAAGCAAACAAGCACCCAACAATTAAGACTGTATATTGAAGCAGAAACTCAGACTTGTGTAGATGATCTAAAAGTACAGTTTTTTTAACCTCAAAATTTGGATTGTATAGGTACAAAAACTCGGATTGTTTGACAGTCAATCTCCCACAATCTCAAACTATTCAACTCCACGAATTTGTTACCTCAAAGAGCAGTCAACCTTTTACCATCATAAATTCGGGACTGGCCTTAGCATAAATTTTGACTGTTCACTTCTTCAAGAGTTCACAAAAACAAACTTGTAAGAGCTACCATCGAAATTCTCCTCAGTCCACAAATTAGGGCACACTCTTCCTTATTGCTGCTGCTGCAACATTCACCACCGAGACCCTTCAAAACTTGTGCTAGTACTTCAAACCCAGTACTATGGAGGAGCCCTAAACCTTGTCAAGCAAGGATAAACAAAAGAATAAAACCCAAAAAAAAACTTTCCAAGACACTTATGCTGCTGCACCTCCGGATTTCCTCAATCCACCCAAATTTTCCTTCTGCTGCTACTGCAAATCCGAATTTCCTCAGTCAGTTGCGGCTACCTCAGTAGCATACCTAATATTCCTCAGAGCTACGTCTTGTCTCACCAGAAATCACACTCTCAAATGAGAGCACGAGGGCTCTATTTATACTAATTTTCCAAACATATTTTTGGAGCCGACTTGCTATAGTTAAAATATTTTAATTTGAATTTGGAGCCGACTTAGCAATTTAAAAATTTTAAATTAAACATTAACACTTTGATGGAGTCGACTTGCTTGAGAGCTGCTATATATTTTATTTAATGTTTGAATTTAATAATTATGAGCTTCATTAGCATGTGCAAGAGGTTTGGGTTCTTCATCAAAGGTTTCCAACATCTTTTGAGAGCTTCAAGCATGGGTTAATGACTTCTTCACCATGGGCTCCACCAATAGATCAATCACATCATTGTTCAAGAGCTTCATGTGAACAAAGACTTCTTCAACCAACTTGTGGGCTTAAGGACCAAGTTATGGCTTCAATGTTTCTTCAACATACCAAAGGCATGTTGTTCATGGGTTCCACCTCCATGATCACAAAGATATAACCTCTCAAGCCATCTAATCACAAAGAGGACCTCCAGGAGATAAGATATCTTCTGTGGGGATGCTAGGTCTTCGTCTGGGGTACCATGACATCATCATAGCATGAATGACCACAGAATGGGTCATTAATGCTTCTCCAACCCATCTAGGGTTTCTCCAACATCCATCAAGGCTTTAAGACCATCTCCAGGGTCTTCAGCATCATCAGCAGGGTCTTCAACATCTTCAGCAAAGTGATGACTTCAAGATCCAAACTTGTGGGTACAAGGACCTTGTCAACTGGGTACATGGTGCTTCAAAGCACAAACCCACTCTGTAAGAGATCAAGGCGATCACGGCACTAAGGTGGAACTTGGTGGCATCAATGACATCCTGTGGGGCCACTGCAAGTCCATGTTGGCATCAATGACAATTTCATCAACATGAGTCTTAGAGGGATACGATAAACGAGAGCTTTGAGAGAACAAGTCGTTGCTACGAGATGAAAATGTCGGCTCGATCAGAGCATGTCGTCAAGTAGGCATCTGTAGTACATCAATATTTTTGACTCATAGACACAAGTAACCAACTCATGGCTGCAGACCAATACAAGGCAGATCCATAGAAGGAATAAACAAGCATGGCTACTAGAATACAACGTAGATCCATGTGATAGAGGACTCAAACTTGGACATAGCTACCAAACATACAATGTAGATCTATTTCATACAGACGCAAATTTGAGCATAGCCACAACCATACAAATGTGGATCCATGCTAGATATACAAAACTCCATCGCAACATGGGGAAAAGCAATGAGCATTTTAAACAAATACCCACGGTCTTCGTCTCGTCTTCCACAAGGTACGATTCTATCCATGTGATTACAATGATCCGAAGTCGAACATGGTAGAAACCACTTGATTACCGACCAATGATGTGAACCGTTAACAAGTGCGAGGGAGATCACCATTAATGTCAATGATTCCCAAAGTACCCTAGTACAATCTACTGAGTGTGAATAGATGTTCTGATGTCGAACACCCAGTCGATTCTATCGATCAAAGGTCAATGATGTGAACCTATGTCGAGAGCGAGAGAATCTGTCATTAAGGCATACAGATCTCAAGGTACTAAGTATTTGTTTCTAAGACTATTTCCCGGATGATGAGCTGATGTCGACGGGAATAGTCTCGTCGAAGGAGGGCCATGATGAGTCCCACATCAACGACATGAAACTCAAAACATAGTTCTGGAATGATGTGAATGTAGTAACCATAGGATTGACTCAAAAGTACTGACACAAAGACTGTGTTGACTGCAAAGGTAAAACTTCTTCAAATTCCCTTTGAACATCGGGCGGCATGACACAAGACTTGGCAGCATGATTAGACAGGACAGACACACAATGCGACAGTGGGCAATGCATTCTTTTGAAAGACTCAAAGGAGTGGCATGACTCATGAAAGTGGATCGTCACGGAGATCAGCTGAATACCCAATTGACTGACATGATGTGCAGACAAGTGCCATGTTCAAAGGTAACAACAAACTACTGCCATTTATTTGCAAAATGATTCCCTTCCCATTTCCCCCATCATGATCGATGAGTGCCACTTTTCGATTTTACGAGTTCAAAGAGGGTAACAAACACTCAATATAGCTTGTCGGAAGACAAGTCCAGACTCATATGTTTTATGAACCTAAGAGAGGAGGGGTTCGTTCCCAAAAAGGGTCTCTCAATGTTTAATTTAACGAGTCCAATGAAAGAAAACTCGGTATCGTTCATGTTTAGAGAGTCTGAACGATTACGGAAGAAGACTCCAAAGGGGTCATTTTTCGTACAATTTAGTCTCTAAAGCCCGAAAAAGTGTAAAATCATACCTTAGAGAACTCTTCCAGTGATGATTGGCTGGAGTGTTCCTTTTTCGTAAATAGTCCTATCCGAACCGAAAAAGAGATAACCTACCGTCGGACGGACGACTCTTCAAATACTTTAACGAGCGTGAAAAAGACAATATCGCTCGACTATCTTTTCGTATTTAGGGAGCCTAAAAAAAGTTTAAAGAGGACTCCATTATCCTTTTTCATGTTTGAATCCAGAGCATGAAAAAGTAATAAACTAAGCTCAAACCACTTTTCATGTTTTAACCAGAGCGCGAAAAATGAGAAGTAAGCTCAACACCATCTTACTGTTTTTAACGAGCTCGAAGATTGGTTTCATTTTTACGCAAACTCGAAACCAATGGGTAAACTATGCTTGAAAAATCCCATTAACATGATATACAGAGGTTGGAATCTTGCCCCCAACATGATTGCTAGCGAAGCCTACCCCTAACATGGTTGCTAGGGGCTCGACATGCCCCCAAGCTTCGTTTCATTTGACGATTCTTCTTCCATACCCAACCTAAAAACCTGGTTACTAATGTGAAAAAGTTCACCAGGGGGGTAGGAAGAACGAGAATCGGGCAAGTGAAAAGAAGGTTCAAGTTCTAACACTAAAGTGAAGACTCGACTCAAGGGAAGGGGATCTGTTTCATTTTTACACAAGCTTGAAACAGAAGGTAACTATGCTTGGAACATGGTTTCATTTTTATGCAAGCTTGAAACCAAAAGGTAAACTATGCTTAAGGAAACCTACTTCGTTTTTTAACGAGCTTGAAATAAAAAATGAACTATGCTCAAGAATGATTTCATTTTTATGCAAGCTTGAAACCAAAAGGTAAACTATGCTTAAAAAATCCTACTTCATTTTTTAACGAGCTTGAAATAGAAAATGAACTATGCTCAGGAATGATTTCATTTTTATGCAAGCTTGAAACCAAAAGGTAAACTATGCTTGAAAGAATCCATTACATTTTTTAACGAGCTTGACATAGAATGAGAACTTTGCTCAAAGGAATCTATTTCATTTTTTAACGAGCTTGACACAGAATGGGAACTATGCTCGCCTACTCCTACCGAACATGATATCCAGAGGTTGGTAGGTTGCCCCCATTTCATAAAGGCTAGTGTCTTAGCTCTATTATGATGTCCATAGACTAGAGCTATGCCCCCCATTTTACCTATGATGGGAAGAAGCTAACTAGGAGAAGGGGAAGGAACCACAAGAACATGCAGCACATTCAGGGCAGTCTGATTACTAGGAGTAATGCGATAGTTAAGTGTAATAAACGAAAGCTGATCAATGGTCACCATCTTCCCATCATGGGGAAATGCATAACTCTAAAGAGTGTGGACACAACAGCCTTCATGGCATAAACATAATCACATCCAAGGAGCAGATTGAAATCTAAAGGACCTTGGACCACCATAACATCAATGCAGACAGTTTTCCCCCCTAATGTAATAGGCAAATAAGGAAGGGTCCCTAAAGGTGAGGCAGGCCTGCGATTAAAAGCCAGTGTCTAATCGGTGGCTGGCACAAGTTGAGGAGAACCTAAAGCTTGCCAAGCAGTTGAGGATAGAATACTAAGAAAAGCCCCTTCGTCAACAATAGTGCGAAGTATCCGCCTAGCAGTGACATTCACAACTATCTGGAAAGGAACACTCGAATGAAGACGAGACTCTGTTAGGTTACTCCAGTCAAAGGAAATAACCTCAGTACTTGGAGAGGGTTCTGTCGAAACAGACAAAATTTCCTCTTGTCGAGAACAATCAGAACGAAGCATAAAAACTTCAGCATGATTTAGTTCATTTTCTACTGGAAGAGAAAAACAAGATGAAGATTTAGTCAAAGAGACTACTTCAGTCTTAACACTCTCTGATGAAAGAGCCGGATCAAGTGGAAATGACACCGACTCGACCACTTTAACTTCACTCTCAAAAGGGAGAGTGGGATCAACCACAGATAAATCTGAATCGACCACTTGGTCAACCAGTTGAGGATCAAGGGATAACTTACTATCACTTGTTGGAATCACATGTTGATGATCAGTAATATTTTCCAACCAACGTGAAGCTTCATCCATGCTTGGACAAAGAAAAGTACGATGCATAGCCTTGCATATCAAACAAGGATACAAGACTTTACCCTTACGACCTTCTACCAATGGGTCACTGGTTGAGGGAGTATCGTCAACATGATGATAAAAGGTTGATGACACAAACGGTTTGAACCTTTTAGACCACTCTTCTTGTACACGGGAGAGACCAGGGCACTCCTTAAGAAAGTGGTCCCCCTTGCAAAGCTTACAAGGGAACTTGGGTTTTCCGAGCGTTCTCTTAGAACGAGCACCATCAAGAGCAAATGGTTGCTGCTTTTTCTCTTTCTTATCCTTCTTCTTTTTACCCTTCCCTTTCTTCTTCTTCTTATCCACATGACTACTAACCATAGAGCTTTGGTCAAGCGAAAAAGAAGAAAGGGGTGAAGCCACAACCGGCGAAGGAGGAGCAGGATTAGGTTGAGGTCGATCCTCTCTCGAAGGAGAGGTGACATTTGAGACATTAGGTGTAACAAGAATTACCGGATTAAACAGCCAGACTGGTAATCCTATAGTTAATCCAAGAAGATTTAGAGTGGCAATAAAGGGAGGACCAATACCTTAACTTAGAGGGAATACAAAAGGCACACCTTGGAAAGGGACCCCTTGAGTGGTAGTCCCAAATGAGGATGCCATCTCTAAACTCTCTAATAACCCCCCTAACTACCATGCACAAGCAAGTACTACTCAAACTAAAAGCAACAAGCAAACATGTGAAAGGAGTGGATAAGAGTCGGGAACCTCACAGGACAGGCCAAAAGGATAACTCGAATGGTTTGAGGATTCCTAAAAGGGTCTCCCAATATACGCAAGGTACGTGGGAGCTCAAATCAGTAGTAGTGTTGTCTAATGCATAACCGTACACAAGGAGCCTTCCGATATACAATCGAGTACTTGAAGTACCTTTCCATATACCTCAAGGGTACGTGAAAGGCCGATCGATATACCAACGCTACGTGGAAGAACCGCGCGAGTCCCGGGATGTAATGCGGACGAGTAACAACAGCTCCTACACTTAACGACGCCCGAACACGTCTCTAACTTATCACTCAAATTGCTAAAAGTTTTAACCTAGTACTACCGTTAATTTTATCTTGTGCGTTTAGGTGGAACCATGGAGTGAAAACTTGAAATTAAAGAAGATGCACACTGATCTATATGATAATGCAAGTTTTCCTCTTCAATGAAATTCTACCTAAGAGAGGGAGAGAGATTTACTTTTCTTCCAAAAATGCACACCCAAATGCAAATGCAATTCTATCTTTTCAAACGAAAAGTGAAATATCAATGCACCCCAAACAATCTTCAAAGCAAATAAGAAAGAGATCTAGAGAACATATAACATAAATCAAAATGTTTCATATCTTTTCATGCTTGAAAAAGATGCATAAAAACTTATAGGAAAGATGATTTCACTAACGTTTCCAAACAAAACTAACTCTAATGCACGCAAAGCTGAAAACAAATATTTCTTCTTAATGAAAGTAAGATCTAGAATTTCAAACAATCATGCACAAAACAAGAAGAAAATCATTCAACAAACTTGCGAATAAAGCAAAAGAGAGAGAAAACTAGAACTTCTCTTTGAAACAAACAAGGAAACAAAGAACCAATCTTTCCTACCAAGCACTGAAAAAATCAGCATGCAAAAGGAAACAAGAATCACCCAAGTAAAGAAAGACTCAAAACAACATGGATCACTCATGCATTCCAAGTCCAAAACAAACCAAAGCCTACACATGAAAATGAAATGTATATTTTCCAATTCCAATGAATAATATCTACAGAAAAGAGCAAGAGGTTTCAAACAAAGAAAATAATGAAAAATCCAATGCAAGAAATATAAACTCTCTTTGAATGCAAAAGGGAATATAACAATCAAAGCGGCCGCAGAATACACAATTTATGGCCCCTCTCAGCCATGAGGGAGCATTTTTTTTCAAAAAATACAGTTCATTTTCATCAAAAAGTAAGCCAAAAACACACAAAAATAAAAAAACAAGGTCTGGAACAGGGCCTACCTGACACCGCGCAGATGAAGCTGCTGACAGGCGGTTTTGAGGCAGAACCACTCCTTGCTAACTGGACTCAGGCGGTGGCACCGCGTATTGCTAACTGGACTCAGGCGATGGCACCGCGTATTGCTCATGCTATTAGTTTAAAATCCCCAGCGAAGTCGCCAGATTTGTTAGCAGGAATATTTCACCTTCCGCGGACAGAAGCTGTTCCTCTGGTCTGAATGGTTCAGATCCAGAACAAATGAACGACAAAGGATGAAGACCCTCCCTGGATATCGTAGATACTGTTACCACCTAAGTTGTACTTAGTGTTTTGTTATCAAGTGAGCTTGGTGAACTGGACAAGGATAACTTGTTCGGACTTCAGAAGACCTTTGGGAGTACTTCTGGGAAGTGCTTGTTGTACTATATCACATGTTCATACCCCATGGGGGAGTTGTAATAAATGTTCTAGCATGATAGTGTCTATAAAAGACTCGGTCTCTTAGACTTTATTTGTCAATCCGATCAGCCCAGGGTATTTTTTTCCTTGGTTATTATTGGTTGCTGAATAAACGACTGATAATTTCTGAGTTTTTCACTCCATACCTCCAAAGTTGGGGTGGTCGGCTTGGCATTTAGGCCTATTGAGGTTATTAGAGTCTATGTGTCAATGTATAAACATGCTAGACATCATGGTCGAGTCATATGAACATGTCTAAGTCCCCCTAGGTTTTTTCATTTTTTTTAATTTTTTAATTTTTTCAGTGTTTCTTATTAAAATTTAATTTCTCCAAAACTTAGGCTATTTTTTAATAGTTTAATTGGAAAAATTGATTTTGTACTAAAAGTAGGCCAAATAATCAGTTTCAGTCTTGTAGGTGCTCATTTTCAAGCTAAGAGGACCATGTAAACCCATGGACCCACTATTTCCTAGTTTTGAGTGATTTTTCATCACTCATGTCAGAAAGCCCCAAAAAATCATTTGTTGATTATTTTAATTAATAAATTGGTGAATAATGGAGCAAATCCGAAATCATAGATCAGTGGATTCTCAGTCGATTTTATTGAAATCAGTCAGATCTGAACCAGATTGACTAGATCTAACAAATCCTTGACTGAAGGAGGTGATCAAATTAGATCCAAAGTTGATCTGCAGCAGCCTTTAGGGGGAATTGCGCCCTCTCTCTCTCCTCCACACGTGTGGGCTCTCCTGGGAGCTCTGTGGACTGATGTGTCGGTTTATGGGTTGATGTGTCAGCTCAATCAAGCCCCTGATTGACAAGTAGGCTCAGTTCAGCTTCAGATCTGCATTGATTAACTCTCCATCAGCTGATTTGATCTGTCTCCTTGGGATTTGCGCCCCCCCTGGGCTGGATCTCCTGGTTTTTGTATAAATCAAAGCACAAGTAGTCTCTTCCAAGCTAGTTAGAACTGGGATTGAGGTGTTGTTGCTCTTGTATTGTATTGTTTATTATTCTGGAATAAAGAAGCTTTGGAGGCAAGATCTATGGTGTAATGCTCTTCATGTGTGGATGGTGATTGTCAAATGCTTATGAGGTATAATCTGTGTTATTTATCACTACTTTTGTTGGTTAATTGTTGGCCTTGAAGGAGAGAGCTCCCTCCTGTTAGGGTAAGAGTTTATTCTAGTTTGATTTATGCTCTTACTGCTGCTTGTTTCAGATCTATTGGAGTTGTATGTATTTTAAGTTTAATTGCATGCTTTCCAATTATCTCTTCCAGCAGCACCTATGTTTTAACCATTTGTTTGTGCAAGGATTTCTAAGTTGCAGGTGATATCGCTTGTAGAAGAGGTTGAGCTGGTTTGTATCTTCCTCATCTTCAAGATCCTTTGAATGACATAGTCTCTCGGTGTTCCACCAAAGCAGACTCCAAAGCCCAACATTCCCAAGCTTCCAACACTCTTTTTCTCTCTTCCTCCTTCAAAATCTTAATTTCTCTTCAAATTGGTTACTTTTAAATAATCTTATTGCTTAGATCTGTCTCACAAAGAAAATTACATATAGATCTATTTAGTAAGATCATTTCTTAAGTTTAGATCATAGTTTCGTTTTGCATATAAAGTCATATTTTAAGAGATCTAGCTGAAATTATCATCTTTTTTGCAAGCATTTTAAAAAGAAAAATTGTAGCTTGCTTTTAAGGTAGTTTCCTTTGCTGTACTTTAAAGTTTCATATTCTGCAATAAAAGTGCACATCTCATTGGCTGCCCAAACAGCAAGCCAAGATCTCAAGGAAAGCTTGCTTTTCTTGGTTCCTTTTTGTTGCAAAACTAGATTACCCCAACTTAACAAATTTTTACTTAGTTTCTTTTTGGTAACTAGTGTGGTGACCCAAAACACTTTTAAAGTGTGTTTGGGCACATTTGATTTTAATTGCTTGTTGTTTCTTAGCAGGTCTAACAAAAAAGAGATGGAGACTCTACCCAATTTTTTACTCTTGGACGAACCAAAGCTTCCTGGAAGCTTCCCCCACCGCTGTGTTTTAATTCTAGCTTGTTACGAGCTTGTTGTAAGCCTTTGGATCCCATATAACAAGGACCAAAGTGCATCAATTTCAATTTGCTGATATTGTAAATTGCTGCTAATAAAAAGAAAAGGTCCTTTCGAATCGACTCGATCCCCCCTGGGGGGATTTGCGTCTGTGTCAATTTTTTATTTTTTGTTCATCTCTTTTCAATCCAGCGTAGTTCTAATCTGCAGGGTAGTATACTTTGATTTATAATCATTTCCATATTCCATATCTGAGATTTCAAAGTAATCTTAACACTTACCCCACGACTTCCCAATTGACCCGAAAGGGGAAAGAGATGCGTGGTAGGACTAATTAGAAAACCGGCATTGTGTATCTTTGTTTTCCTTTTCATCAATTGTTTCATCAGCTATAATAAAATTAACCCCTCCCTGATTCCCTAATTGAGATCCACTTGGATCGAAAGAGGTTCCTGGAGGGTTTTCTTTTTAACAAGAACACCTATCTTAAAATTTACTAAAATTGACAAGACTCCGGTGTGTATGCTCTACACTTGGCTGCGGTTCATCCAACTAGTCAAGTTGCATCAAAAGCACTTGAGTGACTATAATAATTAGGATTCACTCTTCCAAATTGTCAAACCATCAGGTGAAAATCCAACACCTAGATCAAACCATTACGGTGGCAAAATAACCAAAGGAAGCGGGAACTCCTGAAAAGTGACCTCAAGGCGCCGATCTCTGTTACACCTGCAGGTGCATTATGAACAATAGCCTCAAAGACTCCATTCAGCCCACATATTCCTTGTAGGTAGCCGTGGCGGTTTAGTTTTGAACATACTCCAAGTACTCTCAGGTATATCTGGAGTCCCCCCCTTTCACCTAATTTTAATCTACTCATATTTCACATTAACTTAAAACGTACCAAGAGGCAATCGCAAAACGTTCACTCCAAGCACATGAAAGTACATTGATTATCTTTTGACTCCATTTTAAGGCACTGGCTATTTTCTTGCTATATATATATATATATATATATTGTGTCTCAGCATTGTGCTTTCGTGCGCTCATTTTGTATCTTGTCATCTATGGTTGTTTATGGTTAAATTTCAAACTCCTAAGTAACTCATTCAATTTAACATCACCATACTAAAATATTTTTGCCTTAGTAACTTAATAGGGTCTACCCCCCTTGGCTTCGTTAGGAGTTGAGCCTAAACAGAGGAATCAAGAACAAGATGACAGCCTTGACTCGAGACTTGCCCCCAAGGACACACCGAGTGGCTGAAGATTTCTGCCACGTGACCCAGGTGTGTGAAAGGCGGCAACACTTTTTGGCACCGTTGCCGAGGATAAATCTTTTTATTCCCGAGTACGACTTAGCTTAACTTTTTTCTAAACAACTAAAAAGATAAAAACTTTTGATTGATTTAGTCTTTAAAAAACATAAAAATTAAAACTCGATCCATCTGGCGACTCCACTATCTAACATCACTTCAAGAATTTCTACCCTAAGAAACCGCCGACAATTATTCAATCCTCTCCCTGATCCCGAAAGGTTTATTAGGGTAAGATTGAATAGGCAGACTTCTCGTAGAAACCTTGAAAATTTAGGAGACCAATCCCTCTCAGATATCCATCACATATTTGTAGAGAGTCATACCTTCCAATCTCAAGAAATGACGGAATTTTACAAACCCCTTGACTTTTCTCAGATAGCAGGTAATCCTCATGACATTTCGAATGATGCTATCAAGAAGCTCCCCATATTCCAAGGAAATAATGCCATCACTGCCAAGTCTCACATCCAAAAGTTTGAAAAGCACCTGGTCAGTTATTGCAATGATGCTGCCCATAACCATGAAGATGTCAAAACGAAGCTCTTTGCTTTATCCTTAGAGGATGATGCTGCGGAATGGTACTCCGACCTTGGTGATGATTCATATAAAACTCTTAATGAATTCCTAGAGGGTTTTAAGAAGAAATGGGGGGAAAAGAAAGAACCAAGACATCTGCTTGCTGCCCTTCATAACATAAAGAAGATGGAGAATGAAACCATTGATGAATTTAATACTAAGTTCAAGCGTGTGGTTGCAGACCTCTGTAAAGAAATCAAGCCAAGGGATGCCTCCATCCTCATATCTTACATCGAAGCTTTCACTGGTGATTTGAGGTACCAGTTAAGGGACAAAGAGCCGACCGATCTAAAAACTGCTCAGGAATTGGCCGAGAAAATAGAAAAGAATATGCAGTCTTCAGGCAAATCCAACATTCTTGGTTACACTAGGGGAAACACTTCATACAACAAAGAGAAGGGAAAAGCCGTTGAATTAGAGGAAAAGGAAACCTCCAAAGACCCCATGGAAAAGGTAACTAACATGATAAAAGAATTGGTTACTAGTCAAAACCAAATTATGGCAAATCAGTCTACACAACTGAATCATATTCAGAACAGAATAATCACCATGGAAAGAAATAATGGACCTACGAACTTTCAACCTAAACAGAATCAGGTGTATCAGAAGAAAGCTCCTCAGCAAGAACCTAGGATTCCAAACCAGTTAGACTCAACTAACCTAGTAGAAGAAGTCATTCCATGGTGTAGACCTTGTGATCAATTCCACCAAGAAAGCACTTGCTATATAGCAAACCAGGTTATAGAACATGGAATGGCCGAGGTCAGTAATCAGGAAACAACATCAGGGGAGTCTAATCATGTGTACATAGTAGGCCGAACCTACCCTTTATCAAACCAGCATTGGCAACAGGCCACGGATTACAGTTACAAGAAGGATCTCCTTTCCAAATTTTATGGTGTAATGCCTTCTCCGGAAACAATCAAGGAAATGAAGGAGGCTAGATTCAAGGGTGCAGTGTATCAAAGAAAGGAGAAGCCATCACCGTCTAAACAGTGCAAGCCAAAGGTAACCGCTCCTCCTCTCCCAGATCCTCTTGTTATCCTTGAATCAAATGTTGATATGGGAGAATGGATAAGTAGTGCTAAGATTCATGTTTATGCAATTGATGTCCTTAAAATTCCTGGTCAAAAGGAAAAGTTGTTGAAAGCCTTAGAGGATAGTCAAAGTAAAGCTCATAATATTGTCAAAGAGGATCCTCTTCCTAATAATAATGCTATATTTGAAGTTGAACATATTGAACCTATAGATATGCCTATAGTCCTCAACAGTGTTGATCCGAGAAGAGAAGACCACCCGCCCTTTTATGTCTCCCTCTTAGTTGACAACCTCCTCCTTCATAACTGCATGTTAGAATCAGGTGCTTCATCAAATGTCATGACAAGAAAAGTAATGGAACAACTAAATCTAAGGGTCACCCGACCCTACCACAATGTTTGTGCTATGGATGCAAGAGAAGTTGAAGTGGTAGGGATAATCTTAAATTTACAAGTTAAGTTGGCCAAGTATCCTGATATCGACATGTCGATGGATGTGGTAGTGATAGATGTTCCAGATAATTGGGGTATGTTGCTATCCAGAAAATGGGCCACAACTCTTGGTGGGTACATTCAAATGGATTGGACATATGCTACTATACCTGCATCAGAAAACACTAGGGTGATTCTCCACAGAGAGAAGCTAAGGAAACGACATGTAGAAAAACCTAAGAAGCCCGGAAATGAATTTGTTCATTTCACTGATAACTTTGGAAACTATGCCATTTTGTCAAATTTCATGGCCCCTATTAAGGAAAACATTAAAAATGAAAAGATAGATGAAGTTTGGCAAATGTACTTCGACGGGGTTTATTCCAAAGCCGGAAAAGGTGCAGGCATTGTAATCATCTCTCCTTCAGATAAAGTCTACAACTTTGCTTTCAGGTTAGAGTTTGAAGCATCAAACAATGTAGCTGAGTATGAGGCATTGCTCCTAGGGTTAGAAACCGCCAAAGATATGGGGATAAAGATGTTGAACATAAAGGGTGATTCAGATTTAGTTGTCCTCCAGATTAAAAATCAGTATCAATGCAAAAATGACAAACTAATAAAGTATAGAAATGCCACATGGGACACTATGGAGTGGTTTGATGCACTCAACATTCAAAAGATCCACAGGGAAATGAATGGGTTAGCAGATAAATTGGCAGTAGCAGCATCCACCCTCCAGCCATCAGATGAAATGATTAGTGAGAACGGAAAGATGGAAATTAATTTCAGACCTTCAATTCCAGATAATATAGATCACTGGCAGGTGTTTAAGGATGATGAGCAACTTTTGAGATTCATCCACAATCTACAAGAGTTTGAAGGTTGCAAGATCAGTTATCAGCAAGAGGGTAAAGAGTATCAGGAGTGCGAGGACAATGTAGGGAATCACATCTCGAGTAACCTTATAGCTTTCGAGAATCTCTTTGATCGACAGGATCATCATAAAAAACAAAAAGAAGAAATAAAAATTGGGAATTATATGGAAATAAACATAGGAACTGATAAAGACCCCAAGTTGATAAAAATTGGAAAAGGTACTTCGGAAAAGGAAAGGAACAATTTGATCAACTTAATCAAAGAGTATAGAGATGTGTTGGCCTTTAGTTATGATGAGCTTAAAGCCTATCGGGAGGATGTGTTTCAACACACTATTCCCCTCACAGAAGAAGCTAAGGAGGTCAAACCTTTCCGACAAAAACTTAGGCGAATAAATCCTAAGTTGGCCCCCATTGTGCAGAAGGAACTTCAGAAGATGTTAGCAGCAGGGATCATAGCACCTACAAGACATTCATCTGGGTGCTCCAACTTAGTTGTGGTCAGAAAAAAGAATGGGTCAATTAGAATATATATAGATTTTAGAAATCTGAATACATCATGCCTCAAAGATAATTACCCATTACCCAACATGGAAACATTGCTTCAAAGAGTAACAGGATCAGGAATGATGTCCATGTTGGATGGATTTTCCGGTTATAACCAGGTGTTGGTAAATAAGGAGGATCAACACAAGACTACATTCACCACACCTTGGGGTACCTATAATTTTTTAAGAATGCCTTTTGGCTTACTGAATGCAAGTGCCACCTTCCAAAGAGCCATGGATTTTGCCTTCAAAGAACTTATAGGCAAAATAATCGAAATATATAAAGATGACTTAACTATTTTTTCAAAGGAAAGATCTGACCACATAAGTCATCTTAGGTAGGTTTTTATAAGATGTTGGAAATATGGTATTTCCTTGAACTCCGCCAAGTCAATCTTTGGAGTTGATGAAGGCAAGTTATTGGGGCACATCATTTCTAAGGATGGTGTCATGGTTGATCCTGAGAGAGTTGAAGCCATTAAGAAAGTCCCCTTGCCTCAGAATCTAAAAGCTCTCCAATCTTTTAATGGTCAGATCAATTTCATAAGAAGGTTCATCCCAAATTTAGCAGAATTAATGAAACCTCTTCAAAAGTTATTAAAGAAAGATGCTAAGTTTGAGTGGATGGATGAAGGGAAAGTTGCATTAGTCTATCAAGGATGCCATATCCATGTCCTCGGTCTTGATCAGTCTAGATTATTCCAAGGAATTCCAGATATTTTCCTTTGCCTCAGAAAACACCATTGCCGGTGTTTTGCTTCAAAAGAATAAGGAGGGACAAGAGCAACATATAGCCTTTATGAGTAGAGCCTTGCAAAATTCAGAGTTGAAGTATACCACCATGGAGAAACAGGCCTATGCTCTTGTCAAGTCCCTTAAACATTTCAGAACTTATGTAGGTTACTCTAAAATCATTGGGTATGTACCCCATGCAGCTGTCAAGGATATCATGTCTCAACAGGACTGTCTAGGAATCAGGGGTAAGTGGGTTTCAAAGATTCAAGAATATGATTTGGAGATAAAACCTACTAAGTTAATTAAAGGACAGGGTCTTGCAAAGATGTTGGCCCAAGGAAATGAAAAGACCTTAGGAATAATCTGCCATAACAGTGATTCAAAACAAAGTGTATCAGACGAGCTTCGGAGATTAGAGCAGCACCCTTGGTACACCGACATCATATTCTTCCTCCGCAACCTTACTTGCCCCGATCACTTACTTGGCCATAAAAGAAGGGCATTAAGGTTAAAAGCAACTAAGTATTGTTTGACAAAAGATGGTTTGGGTTGGAGAAACCCCGATGGTTTGATACTTAGATGTGTCGATGAACCTGAGTCCAAAAAACTCATGGTTGAGTTCCATTCAGGATTTTGTGGTGGACATTTTGCAGCAAGAACAACCACCCATAAAATCCTTATTGGCCGAACCTATTTTAAGATGTGCACAAGGCTATCAGAGTTTGCCCCCAGTGTCAGTTATTCACCGGAAAGCAACAAATGAAAGCCTTGCCTTTAAATCCAATAGTCCTCCAAGCCCCTTTCCAACAGTGGGGGCTTGATTTCATCGGTAAGTTCAAAGATAACTCAAGCAATGGTTATTCTTGGATTCTTACCGCCACTGATTATTTTACCAAGTGGGTAGAGGCGATACCCACCAAGAAGGCAACCGATGCTATAGTCATGGATTTCTTAGAAGATAAGATTATCACAAGATTCGGTGTGCCAGCCAGAATCATCACGGATAATGGCCCGTGCTTTGTTTCCTCTGAGATATCATCTTTTTGTTTCAAGTACAGCATTGTCCTATCCCACTCATCCAATTACTACCCCCAAGGAAATGGTCTAGCTGAATCAAGTAACAAGAACTTAATGACTAAAATCAAGAAAATTGTGGGTGACAATAAGAAGGCTTGGGATAGCAAGATCAAAATAGCATTATGGGCCGACAGAATCACCAAGAAAAGTTCAACCGGGAGGAGCCCTTTCGAACTGGTCTATGGCTTAGATGTCACCTTACCAATCCATTTAAAGCTTCCAGTTGATCAGCTTCTCCAGACCTTCAGCTCAGATCAGGAGGCCATTCAGAACAGAATAAACCAGTTGATCGAGTTAGATGAAAGTCGAAGAAATTCCCTTGACCAAAGTATCAAAAACTCAGACAAGGTCAAGAGAACCTTTGACAAGTCTACCCGGCCAGGATCCTTCCAAGTAGGTGACACAGTTTTGCGTTGGGACAAACGACAGGAGAAACCTGGGAAACATGGAAAGCTCGACAGCTTATGGTTGGGACCATACATCATCGATGAAATAGCAGGAACGAATTCTTTCTATCTAAATGACCTAGAAGGAGAAAGGTTGAGCTTGCCAGTGAACGGTTTCCTCCTCAAGTTGTTTTTCACCGAGACAGTTTGATGCCTTTATTGGCATCGATGGTTTCAAGGCCAATTTCTAAACCTTGCCCTACATGTATTTCTAAATTTCATATATCATGTTGGTGTATCATAGATATTGTTGTATTATATTTATTTTGTACCATGTTTGAAAATTTTCCTTTGTATATTAGTTTTGTAAAATATTCCCTTTTGCACATCATAGACTAATGACTAATTATGTACAGTAGTTTGCTTTTAAAAGTTAATTTTTTATATATATGTTACTGACAAAACTCTAATTGCTATGCAGGACCCAGAGATTCCGGAGTTCTCACATCCTCTCCTTTGAACAGAAGATCAGTCAGAGAATGTCCCTAGATGGAGCCAGAATGTTACCACCTAAGTTGTACTTAGTGTTTTTTTATCAAGTGAGCTTGGTAAACTAGACAAAGATAACTTGTTCGGACTTCAGAAGACCTTTGGGAGTACTTCTGGGAAGTGTTTGTTGTACTATATCACATGTTCATACCCCATGGGGGAGTTGTGATAAATGTTCTAGCATGATAGTGTCTGTAAAAGACTCGGTCTCTTAGACTTTATTTGTCAATCCGATCAACCCAAGGTGTTTTTTCCCTTGGTTATTATTGGTTGTTGAATAAACGATGAATAATTTCTGAGTTTTTCACTCCATACCTCCAAAGTTGGGGTGGTCGGCTTGGCATTTAGGCCTATTGAGGTTATTAGAGTCTATGTGTCAATTGTATAAACATGCTAGACATCATGGTCGAGTCATATGAACATGTATAAGTCCCCCTAGGTTTTTTCATTTTTTTAATTTTTTAATTTTTTCAGTGTTTTTTATTAAAATTTAATTTTTTCAAAACTTAGGCTATTTTTTAATAGTTTAATTGGAAAAATTGATTTTGAAATACAAGTGGACCGAATAATCAGTTTCAGTCATGTAGGTGCTCATTTTCAAGCTAAGAGCACCATGTAAACCCATGGACCCACTATTTCCTAGTTTCGAGTGATTTTTCATCACTCAGATCAGAAAGCCCCAAAAAATCATTTATTGATTATTTTAATTAATAAATTGGTGAATAATGGAGCAAATCTGAAATCATAGATCAGTGGATTCTCAGCCAATTTGATTGAAATCAGTCAGATCTGAACCAGATTGACTGGATCTGACAAATCCTTGACTGAAGGAGGTGATCAAATCAGATCCAGAATTGATCTTCAGCAGCCTTTAGGGGGAATTGCGCCCTCTCTCTCTCCTCCACACGTGTGGGCTCTCCTGGGAGCTCTGTGGACTGATATGTCGGTTTATGGGTTGATGTGTCAACTCAATCAAGCCCCTGATTGACAAGTAGGCTCAGTTCAGCTTCAAATCTGCATTGATTAACTCTCCATCAGCTGATTTGATCTATCTCCTTGGGATTTGCGCCCCCTGGGCTGGATCTCCTGGTTTTTGTATAAATCAAAGCACAAGCAGCCTCTTCCAAGCTAGTTAGAACTGGGATTGGGGTGTTGTTGCTCTTGTATTGTATTGTTTATTATTCTGGAATAAAGAAGCTTTGGAGGCAAGATCTATGGTGTAATGCTCTTCATGTGTGGATGGTGATTGTCAAATGCTTATGAGGTATAATTTGTGGTATTTATCATTGCTTTTGCTGGTTAATTGTTGGCCTTGAAGGAGAGAGCTCCCTCCTGTTAGGGTAAGAGTTTATTCTAGTTTGATTTATGCGCTTACTGCTGCTTGTTTCAGATCTATTGGAGTTGTATGTATTTTAAGTTTAATTGCATGATTTCCAATTATCTCTCCAGCAGCACCTATGTTTTAACCATCTGTTTGTGCAAGGATTTCTAAGTTGCAGGTGATATCGCTTGTAGAAGAGGTTAAGCTGGTTTACATCTTCCTCATCTTCAAGATCTTCTGAATGACATAGTCCCTCGGTGTTCCACCAAAGCAGACTCCAAAGCCCAACATTCCCAGACTTCCAACACTCTTTCTCTCTCTTCCTCCTTCAAAATCTTAATTTCTCTTCAAATTGGTTACTTTTAAAGAATCTTATTGCTTAGATCTGTCTCACAAAGAAAATTACATATAGATCTAGTTAGTAAGATCATTTCTTAAGTTTAGATCTCAGTTTCGTTTTGCATATAAAGTCATATTTTAAGAGATCTAGCTGAAATTTCCTCTTTTTTACAAGCATTTTAAAAGAAAAATTGTAGCTTGCTTTTAAGGTAGTTTCCTTTGTTGTACTTTAAAGTTTCATATTCTGCAATAAAAGTGCACATCTCATTGGCAGCCCAAACAGCAAGCCAAGATCCCAAGGAAAGTTTGCTTTCCTTGGTTCCTTTTTTTTACAAAACTAGATTACCCCAACTTAACAAATTTTTACTTGGTTTTTTTTCGGTCACTAGTGTGGTGACCCAAAACACTTTTAAAGTGTGTTTGGGCACATTTGATTTTAATTGCTCGCTGTTTTTTAGCAGGTCTAACAAAAAAGAGGAGACTCTGCCCAATTTTCGACTCTTGGACGAACCAGAGCTTCCCGGAAGCTTTCCCCCACCGCTGTGTTTTAATTCTAGCTTGTTACAAGCTTGTTGTAAGCCTTTGGATCCCAAATAACAAGGACCAAAGTGCATCAATTTCAATTTTCTGATATTGTAAATCGCTGCTAATAAAAAGAAAAAGTCTTTTCGAATAGGCTCTTTCAAGCTTATTCACCATCCCCCCTGGGGGATTTGCATCTGTGTCAATTTTTTACTTTTTGTTCATCTCTTTTCAATCTAGCGTAGTTCTAATCTGAAGGGTAGTATACTTTGATTTATTATCATTTCCATATTCCATATCTGAGATTTCAAAGTAATCTTAATACTTACCCCACGACTTCCCGATTAACCCGAAAGGGAAAAGAGATGCGTGGTAGGACTAATTAGAAAACCAGCATTGTGTATCTTTGTTTTCCTTTTCATCAATTGTTTCATCAGCTATAATAAAATTAACCCCTCCTTGATTCCCTGATTGAGATCCACTTGGATCGAAAGAGGTTCCTGGAGGGTTTTCTTTTTAACAAGAACACCTATCTTAAAATTTACTAAAATTGACAAGACTCCGATGTGTATGCTCTGCACTTGGCTGCGGTTCCTCTAACCAATCAAGCTGCATCAAAAACTTGAGTGACTAGAATAATTAGGATTCACTCTCCCAAATTGACAAACCATCAGGTGAAAATCCAACACCTAGATCAAACCATCACGGTGGCAAAATACCCAAAGGAAGCGGGAACTCCTGAAAAGTGACCTCGGGGCGCCGATCTCTATTACACCTGCGGATGCATTATGAACAATAGCCTCAGAGACTCCAGTCAACCCACATATTCCTTGCGGGTAGCCATGACGGTTTAGGTTTGGACATACTCCAAGTACTCTCGGGTATATCTGGAGTCCCCCCCTTTCGCCTAATTTTAATCTACTCATATTTCACATTAACTTAAAACGTACCAAGAGGCAATCGCAAAACATTCACTCCAAGCACATGCAAGTACATTGATTATCTTTTGACTCCATTTTAAGGCACTGGCTATTTTCTTGCTCTATATATATATATATTGTGTCTCAGCATTGTGCTTTCATGTGCTCATTTTGTATCTTGTCATCTATGGTTGTTTATGGTTAAATTTCAAACTCCTAAGTAACTCATTCAATTTAACATCACCATACTAAAATATTTTTGCCTTAGTAACTTAATAGGGTCTACCCACCTTGGCTTCGTTAGGAATTGAGCCTAAACGGAGGAGTCAAGAACAAGGTGACAGCCTTGACTAGAGACTTGCCCCCAAGGACACACCGAGTGACTTGAAGATTTCTGCCACGTGACCCAGGTGTGTGAAAGGCGGCAACAAATACCTGGAATGCCTGCTTCGATAGTAAATCTGTGTACCTATAATCAGATTAAACACGCAAACACATCAAAGCTACCAGAACATAATCTATTAATCCATGTCAGTGACTAAGGAATCCAACAACATTTACGTGTGAAATCAAACAACAACAGTCAAATGGGACGGAAATCAGCTTTGCATTAAGATTAAAATGGAGAAGTTTACAACCAATTAAGCCTTAGTGTTGACATGCATCTCCATGAAACCAAAACTTTCATCCCCATAAGCTCCAACTTTGCTCTCTATGCTCTCCAATGGCTTGGGCCAAGTGGTCAATCCAACAGCATAACAATACTCCAATGGTTCTCCCCTCAACCATGGACATGAGCTTGTATTTATAAGGCTCAATGGATAGGGATGGTTAAGAGATTTGTGGATGAGGTGGCTTCTAAGATCCTAGGATGGGGGATCTCGAGCTCAACTGACCCACTATGATAGGGACAAGGGAGAACACGAGGCTCGTGTTCTAGAAGCCTCGAGAAACTTCTTTTTTTCCCATTTTACCCAGGGTACCGCTGTTCTCCTTAAATGACAGAGCGGTTCAGGTAAGAAACGCTTATGGACTAAGGGCCATAAGTGGTGGCACCGCTTGTGGCTAACAAGGGATAGGCGGTGCGAGCAAGGTACCGCTGATGGATAAAGGGGAAAGCGCGGTGCTGAGCATTTTTGTGAAAGATTGTCAAATGGTATGAGTTTCCACTCCAAGTGCTGGGATTAAGGGCAAATAGGTATGTCAGAGGTCTTATCACATGATGATGACAGGATTTTGGTATAACAGTCACAGCATCGGAGCTTTACGGAGTGTCAATTGTTGGTCATTTTTCAGTGGCAGTGACAAGTTATTAAATTTGCTTAACAACCAGCCTATATATGTAAACCAATGGCTCTCTCAAATTGTAAAGAGGTCTGTCCATTATACATATAATTAAATGATTGCCATTTCATAAATGGTTTTATTCTGTGGCCATCTTATACATACCAATGAATGCAGATTGAAGTTGAATGGAGCTGGCAATAGCATCCATGCCCAGATAGCAGAGCTATCCAAAAATAAGTGTGCTAGACTATTACACTAAGTTTATTCAAGCATAATATCTTATGAAAACCAGTGAAAGGAGCTGCACTCAGAAGAAAAAGTACTCAGTAACAGATCAAGTGCAGAACCTAGGTTTTTATTGGCCTGACCACGGGTTGCTAGTGTGTCTGCCTCGTATTAACAACAGAGAAACTAACTCAGCATACTAATTGTTATTTACTTGTAGCTGGTTGTTGTATGCAGTCTATGACAGAACAGGGGCCTTGCGTCCATCAGAAGAGTAGATACCTCTGTACAAGGGTGACAAAAGAGACTCAATATCATTTCTGCATAGTATCTGTGTTGGTGAAGCGAGTGGGCTATAAGTCCCTAATTTATGAATTATTTAAATTGATCAATTTATTGAATGAATTAAACACTGTTAAATTTCTTTAATTGAAGTTGCTAAATATCTTTCATTTTGTGCCTGAGAGGTTATATTATAGCAGGTATATTCAAGTGTAAGAAGCACTAGAAGACAATACCAATGCCTTCTCAGCTGAAAAGTGTTATATAGCCAAGAGAATTTATAGCATTTCTTCATGGAAAGAAAATTGTGGTGCATAGCATGCATAAACATAGACGGATATGACGATATGAAGCTCGTCTCTGGACAAAACTACTTGGAACTAAAACCAAAATAAGTGTACCTATGACAAGGAGGAAGTTGCATCCAGAGCTTCAGACCTTGACGCTCTCAACTATCGGCATCCTAAAACTCTCAGTAATTTCCTGTTAGTGACTATGCTAGAGATATTGAAGGGATGAAGAGTATTGCAAGAGAAAAATTCTTGGCTTTTCTTAGTAGGAAAAGCAGTAGGTTTTCAAGGAGTGTCAAAATATCATAGATTGGCAAAGCAATCACAAACTGGTAAGTGTGAGGCAAGCTTTGGTCGAGTTTTTGGGAACAGATATTTCAGCATGGAAAGCTACAATACAAGTGAGTAGGTAGCAGCATCATATGAGATGTCATAACGTGAATACAGAGGTTTTGGCATGGTCAGAAATATTGACTTGAGCAGCTATTTCAGGTGGTGGCAACCAAACAAATCGCTTGATGTTGAGCCTTCAACACCAAGACATATGGAGGAATCTCATTCTATACCTGAAGAGATACCTACTCAAGGTGAGAAACCAGAGACACCACAGTGGCTAGACCAGCCACGTGATCCATACCAGTTACCTTCTCTAGGTGTGCCTAATAATGGAAAAGACAACCCTTCTCCAGTGACTGCTCTAAGTATCTTGCATCAATCTTCTTCATACAAGCAGATGCTTAAAAAGATATATGCTGTTAATAACCCAGAAAATATACAGTTGGAGAAGAGTAAGGGAAAGAATCGCCTAGCAGAAGACACATTTCATCCCAAGGAATTTGGATTCAATCAACAGCATATCACCTTCCTGGTCAAATGAGTAAATTATTTCCTTCTGCTCAAGTTTAGTGTGTGCCAGAAATTTGAGATTGCAGTACCACCAATGACTGGTGGAGTTGCTCTAGAAAATGCCGTCAGCATTTGTTGAAGGCATCATGTTTTGTGTACAATATCTTGGATTGGACTTTTTAGAGCATAACCTTTACTTTCTTTGTGCCAGGTAGTCGTTTTCTTTAACATGTATCATGCACAGATGCAGAGTCAATCTGACCTTTTGATGATTTTAAAAATATCAGTTCCTGCAATGGCGGTTTTATTTTTTCAAATTTTGTCATCTCTAGTCTTGAAGATTGGAATGGCCTCAAACATGCCTCAGATTTAATAAATGCTTCATTTAGTAAATCGAAATTTAGGTCTAAATCTTAAAAGCGTACAATCTTTATCTTTATCTCAAGTTCACGACAAAAATGCTTCATTTAGTAAATCGAAATTTAGGTCTAAATCTTAAAAGCGTCTTTATCTCTTATGCTGTGGGAGGAATCAAAATGACAAAAATTTTACTTTCTATTTTCGATATTTCTCCATTCAGAGTCCATTGTATGGAAAAAGCACTTTTATTCTGAATTGTAGAGGGTCTGACCAGAATCCTTTTTGTCTGGCTTTTTCAAGTGATAGGTTTCAATTGGTTTTGAAATCATAAGGAAGATAGGAGATTCTAAATTCCCTTCTACTTTTTTCACTTGTAAGTGTGGTAGCACATTCAGAGTGTGATTTCTTTCCTTCTTGAATAGAAATGACGAAAATAAAAGAGAATTAGAATGCTGCAAAAGGAAAGAAATCAACACAGACAGAAACAAATCAGCATTTACCTTGTTCTAGAAAACAATAAATCAGCACACACAGGAAAACTGAACATTGTGATTCAGCCGGGTTTTCCATGAATGATGCAGCCCTGCAGGATTTAAAAACTAAACACCACAAGACTGCAATATCAAAGAGAACAGCCAAGCCTAAAACATTAACCATTCAAGCAAACACCATAAAATCAATTTTAAATCACCACAACCAGATTTATATTATCACTTACAAAACTTCTGATTTCAAGATTTCAAGCCTCTAAGGCTTGCATGTTTACTAGCATATGTTATGTCCAGTCAATTACCTACATCCATCCTTTAATAACATGTGAATATATTGTCATGTAATGAATCGGGGTTCTAACTTGTAGTTATAGCAATGACAACAAAAGAAAAAGGAGTGATGCACCTTCCATATTACTTGCAATTTGTAAATAAATTTTGAGTTGGAATTCTGCTATGCTAGTGATAATGAAAAGATGAAGATTTTTCCAAGAGAAGACTTCCTGGCTTCTCTCAGAAGGAAAAGCAGTGGGTTTTCAATAGGGATGCCAAAATATCATGGACTCACAAAGCAATAAAAAAATGGTAAGTACGAGGCAAGTTTTGATCAAGCTTTTTGGAACATATATTTCAACATGGGAGGTTGCATTAAGAAGTGAGGAGGCAGCAACAGCATATGAGATGTTACAAGATGAATACAAAGGTCTTGTCATGGTCATAATTTGGAAACATTGACTTGAGCAGCCAGGTGCTGGCAACCAAACAAATCACTTGAGGTTCAATAAGCAAACCACATACACACAACCACTTACACATAGACATAACCATTTACCCTGGAAAACCCCATGCGGGGAAAAACCAGTACCAATGAAGATCTTCATTAACCTAGCCAAAACCGGCCAATCGGGCCAAGCAAGCTAGCCACCGCTCACCTCCAGACCACTTTACAATGGATCCTCCTCAAGCCTTATAAAGGCTTCATCACATGCAATACCATGGGCTACAATAAACCATGTGCCCAAACTATTTGCTAGACCTAAACCACCTATGACTCATTCCCGAGTCAAGGTTAACCCTAAAATGAATCTCATTTTATATATGAAGAGAGGCCTACTCAAGGTGAGAAACCAGAGACACCACAATGGCCAGGCCAACCATGTGAGCCATATACCAGTGGCATTCTCTATGTGTGCTTAATAATGGAAAACAAACCCTTCTCCAGTGACTTCTCTAAGTATCTTGAATCAATCTTCTTCGTGAAAATAGGTAAAAGTGATCAAGATATGAATGATAGCAATAATCTAGAATATATACAGTTGGAGAAGGGCAACGGAAAGAATTTCCTAGCAAAAGACAAAACTAGTTCCAAGTAATTTGGATGTAACTCGAGCATATCAGCCTCACGGTCAAATAAGTGAAATATTTCCATTTGTTCAAGTTTAGTCTAGGCTTCCAATTCAAGATTGTAATCAAGAAAAAAAATAAGCATTTATATATAAAGACTTGTAATGTAGTTTAGGATTGTTGACAGTAGGTAACATGCATCGGTTAACTCCAAGCTAAATTGATATTTATTGAGTGTGAATGTCTTATTAATACAAGGAGAGGTGACATTTGGCTTTCATCTTCCAAAGGTATGTTATTCTCTATGACTCTTCATTTTACGAATAAGTAATCAACACTCAAATATTTACATTATTTTACATTAAACCATAATCCTGTAGGATTAGATTTCCAACATTCCCCCCTTAATTCGAAGGGGTGTTTGTGAGTCCAAGCGTATTTTTGAACTTTTCAAGTTTTTCTCTTCCAAGTGCTTTGGTGAAGATGTCTACAATTTGCTCATTCACGAAACAATGTCTCAAATGAATATTATTGAGCTCTATATGAAATCGAATCAAATGGTACTTTGTGTTGTTGTGCTTAATTTGATCATGAAATTTGGAATTCTTGGCCAACTTGATTGCAGACGTAATCTCAACCAGAAGAGGAGTAGAATTCACTTATTTCTCTAGGAAATCTTCAAGTATCTTCATGAGCCATGCAATCTCCTTCTGCAACAACAACATATGTTACCTCTGTTATGGAATATGTTGGAACCAACTGTTTGCACAATCTCCAGGAGATAGTTGTTGATCCAAGACTCATGAGGTAGCCTCAATAGACACTCCATTCTATTTGTTGTCATCAAAGTTTGAATCAAACTATCCAATCAATTTGAAGTCATCCACCTTAGAATATTCGAGTCCAAAATCATGAGTCCCATTCAAGTATCTGAGAACTCTTTTTGTAGCAAACCAATGTCATTCACAAGGTTTTTGCATGAACCTAAAAAGGATCCCAACAACAAATAAAATAGTTGGTATGGTGCTAGTAAGGTAGATAGCCATAGGACTCCCCACAAGTTGTTTGTACTTGGTTGCATCATTAAATTCATTCCCTTATTTGGATTTGAGCTTCAAGTTTTGTTCCATTGGAGTAAAGAGGGTTACATCCTATCATGGTAGACATGTTCAACAACTCTCCAATGTACTTCTTCTGGGAGATGAATATGTACTTTGGATTTGAGTCACTTCAATTCCCAAGTAGCAATGTGTTATCACCCGCCTTGTAGTTGCCTGTGTGAGGTGGATCCAAGATGGATGGTAGAGGGGCAAGCAACTAAGGGGTGGAACCACGACTGCCTAGACTCCCAAATGGATGGTTGTCACGCCAATCAAGGCAGCCTTCACTTTATGTTATCCTAGTCCAAGACAACAATGGGGGAGACCCAAATCTGCTCCCGACAGGAGAGATCGGACCTAGACAACAGAAAAAGATCAGATGGGGCTTTAGGATACTTAAGGTGCAAGGTGAATGGAAACCCTAGCTCTAGGGTTTAGGTACTAGCAACTGGTGAAGATGACCACTGTCTTGGGAAACGTAACTGTGACAGGGTGAGCAAGAACAGAGTTGGGACTGTCTAGTACCAAGGAGACAGATTCAGTGAAAGATAGTTGACTTGAGCTATCAATGAGTGTTGGCAAAGGGAATGGGAGGAGAGCTTTAAGGATAGCGCTACCTAGGAAATCAGTGCCTTGTGTGTATTAGGCAATGGAGTCAGCAACAACCCAACGTTTCAATGAACCCACCTGGGATACACCTTGATCTATGAACCCAGAAAATAGTTTGTCCAAAGAAGCTAAGGTACAGGAAAAACCAGCTCAATGGAAGGCTAGCGCTAGGGCTTGGAAGGACAGATTTGCAGTTCTAGGGTCACCTGGAGGCTAATAACTCAACATTGAAGGAGAAATGAGGTCAGGGTGACCTGATCTACAAGCCCAAATCAAAAAATCTGCAGAAAAATCAGATCCGGGTAAAGTCAAAATTTGATGAGGGGGCTAGGGGGGCTGAAAACCAATTTTTCAGATCTAGGGCAAACCAGAAGGAACTAGCTCAGCGTTGGGGGTGTTCTGGAATGCTTAAGCCCTGATCTATCAGCCTATCTTATCAGATTTCAAAAAAAGTCAAATCCAGAAAAATCCAGTTTTCAGTGAGGGCGCTAGGGCTGTTTTAGTCAAAAAAACTCAGATCTAGGTCAAACAGCCAATCATTTGGACAACGTTGGGGTTGATTTGGACTGTGTGGGACCCGATCTATCCGTCTGTGAATTCAGGATTCAGAAAAAATCAAAACCCTAGCAGGTCAAATTTTTAGTGAGGGGTTATGCAGTTTTCTGGCTAAAAATCAGATTTAGGTCAAACCATCAGGAGTTTGACCAGCGTTGCAGTTGATTTGGTGAAGGGGAGGCCCGATTTATGAAACCAAGAAATGGTTTGGCCAAAGATCGAACGATTCCCAGATTTATTGCTTTTTTAGGGTTTTTTTAGTATTTTAGGAGTTTTCAGAAAAATTTGAAGTAAAGCAAGGTACAATGGAATAAGATCTGAAAAGAAGAGACTTACCTGTTAGATCTTCCCTGGAAAAGCTTGTACAATTCTTTAACAGTGATGATCTTTGCTATCCCGATCAATTCTGGAAGATCCCCGTGATTTCTATGGCATATGCAAGCTCTAAGCCACCAATGCATGAGCAAACGTCAACCATATCAGATTTGCCAATACAAGATAAAGAAAGTGAATGCTACAAGAAAGTAAAACGAAGTAATCATAGATCACAATGAAAATAATGAAAACCCCCTGATCCAAGACGAAAAAAACCGAGCGAGTTGAGGTCCCCCTACAAAAACGCTCCAGCCAAAACGCCCTCCTCCTGTAGACAAAACAATGATGGCAAAAAAATATAGATCTCACAAGAATTTCCACAATGCTAGGAAGCTGAAGATTTTCCAATCACCATTTGAAAACATCAGATGTAAAGCAGATCCAGAAAATTTCCACAAAAAAGTCTTTCTATTATTCAGATCCAAGAGCCAAAGACTCCTTACAAATGAGAAGCTCTCTTCTTTAAATAGAAATGAGAGAACCTCAATCATAACCAAATCCTAACCACTTTCAAAACGAGTGGCTAAGATTAAAAGATGAAATGTTCTAATCAATGGTTGAGATGAGCTCAACATACGATACATCGATCAATATAACCATAATTTATCAAAGTGGACTAACCCACTCAACAAGAAATAAATGAAAGCACATGGTGGGTCCAAGGAGTGTTTGACTAACTCGCTCTGGGTGTCCCCATGGCACAATAAAATAATATAATAATTTAATTCTTTGATTTTTGTGCCTCCTTGAGGAAATCGTGAGCCTCCCAAAAGAGCTCCAAAAAATAATATAAAAATGCCCAAAAATAGATGTGGGCCCAATCAGGAGCTGCAACTGCTGGAGAAGGTGTGGAGGCAATCACTCTCATCATCATGACTCATCCCATGTCATTTGCTTGCCTCAGTAGCCCAAATCGATTTTTTCAATAGCCATTTAATCATTTTTTAATCTGCCTCGAGAAACGTGATCCTGCCAAAACAGCCTCCTAGGGTGCCTGCGTTGTCAAACTGAGCTCACCAAGCTCTCTGGGATGGGGGTACTATGGTACAAACAAGTGGCTGCACCCCCTATGCCTATACAATCCCCTAGGAGATCCAACTAAAACATCTCCCTACTCAAAAATATCAATCTGTGAAGAAAAATTGCATCAGAAAGGCAAAATGAGCCTGATCACATCTATAAGTGCCCAGAACTAGAAATACACTATCTCATTAGACTCAGAGAGTCCAAATCCATCTAAGGTGTATACTCATACCCCTTTGTTGATGCCTAGAAATTCGCAGGTAACAACAGTTAGGGATTCTCCCCAGTAAACGTTCCCAACTAGCCCGTCACTGTTTGGTATGGGGAATCCGTCCGGTTTACGGTTCGGCTACAATAGGTCAAGTAACAAAAATAAAAGGTTTTACCGGTTACGGCTCGGTCCACCGTGTATATTTTAGTTTTTTGAATTTAAGTATGATATGCAAGTGTCTATCTAAGAATGCAGACTGATAGAGAATACGAGGAGCGGTCACAATGTGATGTGCAGGTTCTTACATCTCGTATTAACTCACTCGCATCTAAATCACACACAGCAAGAAACTAAAACTAACTATCTAACCTATCCCTAGGAAGCAAGATTATCATTTATCAATGAGTAATGTATTTTTGCGCATGCATTAAGAAAAATCACAGATAGTTGTTACTTAATTCAAAACACATGAACATTAATAGATATATGAACAACAAGATAGCTCATTGTTTATGAAAAGCCGTCATTACTCATAGTGGAAATTTCATAGAATAAACTAGAGCGCATTCGTAACCAAAACATAGGTTCAAAGAGTTAGAACGATTTCACAGTTAATGGACAACAGCTGAAAACGAAATAGTTCACATTCAACAAATCCATAGCACAGCATTTGAAATCTTCCACCAAGCTTTCTCCAACAGGAAACTTGTAATTCTTATTGCAAAAGGAAATAGTTCGTCTTACAACATAATCTCACAAATCTATCTGGGAAAAAGTCCTTTATTACATCTAACTCTCCTATATTTATACAAAACAGAAAAACCTTTGGGCTGCCCCTTGTGACCTTTGGGCTCCCCCAATCGTTTAATCCCACCATTTTGTCTTTTAGTGAGTGCTCATGATTTATACAATACGTTACATTTCAAATTAAGATTTAAAAGCACTTTATAAAAAGGGACCAGCTTAGTAACTGATAAACTTTTCCCAAGCCTGGGGCTCTGCTGCTACCAATTCTGTTCAGTAATCCGTTGGTCTTTTTGAGATCCTATTGATCTCAGACCTTCACTTTCTTCTTTTTTTTTAAGCAACATCTCTGCTTCTTACTTTTCCTTTCCTCAGTCAACTCCCTTCTGCTGTGTCCTTTAGATATGTCTTCTTTGCAGCAGTAATCATCAAACTGGGTTTGAAAAAATCTTCTAAATCCGTCTGCAGTTAAAACAAAAAATCATCATTAATCCGGACTGCTTTCAAGATCATCTAAATTTTCAATAAAAAGTAAACCACACTATCAATAAAATTAATCATCAAATGTGAGGCCCTGTACTACGTTCTCGTCGTGAAATCCTTAACTTGATCAAAAATCAGAAACCTCCATTGCCCATGGAGTAGGGTAAAGGCTCACAAAAACGACGGGAAAAAATACTAAGCATCGGGCTGACAAACTCCTCATTGACGAACGGAAAACTATACGTCGAATGGTTAGTTCACTAAGCTGCCGCAACGGTGGAAACCAAATAGACTAAGGGTTCCGGGGCAAAATAAAACGTCGGCGAAATAAAGCGCTAAAAACTGTCGTCCATGCATCGGAGATCGGAACCACTACTCACTAAAAACAACGGCATCAGCGAGCAGAAGGACTAACCATAAAGCGTCGGCCGAACCATTCATTTTGCAGCCGCAATGACGGGAGACAGACAGACTAAAGGTTCCGTAGTCAACATAAAAACATCGGCGGTCGAGAACTCTAACGCTAAGGGTCGGAGCTCAGAACCGCTAATCATCAGCGAGATAGTTTACTAGAAAACCGCAACGGTGAAAAGTGGACAGCAAAAATCATCGGCGTTTAGAAACTTTGAGGACTATGTATCGACGACCAAAGGCTCAATGTTGCCGCCGTGTCAGCAACGCAAAGGATTAGCCCCCCGATCGATAGTCAAAACCGTTCCAATAGCAAAAACAAAACGTCGCAAAGTAAAAAAGTTGATCAATGAAACCAAGGCATCGACGAAAGTAAAAACTATCCATCGGCCCATTCTCTATTTGTCCTCCAAAACGGCGGTGATATAGAAGGCTAATTGCTCCGACCGTGATAAAATAAAATCGTCGACAGTCCAAAAACAAATGAGATATCAGCGCATCGATGAAAATAAGAACTGTCCATCGAGACGTTCCTTGCTTACCCTCCGCAACGGCGGCTGCGTAGAGAACTACCGCCCCGACTGAATCTTCAACAAACCTCCGACAGCGATAAAATCAAACCATTTACAAATCAAAACTTAAAGTTCCAAAGTCAAAAGCATTAGCTAGACAAAGGCATTTTTAGATCATTCAACTTCGGAAATGAAAGAGAACAGTTTTCCTCAAATCAAACTCAGAAATTCAAAATTGTAGCAGAGGAACAACAGAGTTCAGCAATCCAAAACAAATCTAGGCAAGATAAAATCAAAAGGAGGGTCCAAAATTTAACTACAACAATTGGCGACTACCTGGTGACAGATCTCTGGACAACTTCTTCTTTGAGCAACAGACTGTTTTGACAATAAAACCAACATGTTGAATTCTTCTAGATGTCTGATTTCCCAAATGGCAAATGTATATACTTTTAATCATTGATGATAGTCCAATTTAGGAAAATGGAAACCAAGATTTCAAAGTCAAGATAACTCTTTTGAGGCCAGGAATATGAGTTTCATTTTTTACCTCTGTCTTCGGGTAGCTTCCAGCTTGGACACCACAGGATTGTAACATATGGTAAACAGAAATATTCATTTGTTCCTCATTCCCATGCCATTTTGCACTCTTTGTGCTTTTGGACTTTTGTCCTTTTTGAGTCCTCCTGCATGCCTTTCTTTCTGAATTTTTATTCAGGCTCCTCTATCCATAGTGTTATTTTGTGTGAGAAATGTATTAAATTTTCAGCTCACGAACGGAGAAGAACTTTGGCAATTTTGTACTCATATAGTTCAGTACTTCGTTTTGATACATATTGCTTTCTTAGGAGATTTTTTACTCTTATTTGCCTTTTGGCTTTCAATTCTTGGCATGGGATCATTTATATATAATATACTGTTTACCCGGCTTCCTTTCCATGGGTTTTTTGCCGTCACCCCCTAAGACATTTTTAAATGTGAGATGGATGGAGCCTCGAAATAGTATTCCAGACCTTTTGATCCTAAGTTATTTTACAAGGATTAAGTAGGACTTCAATGTGTTCATAGCCATTTAGGAAAACTACTAAACTAGAAGAAATTCTTTCAGATAAATCAATAGTACACAGTCTTATAATCAAGGATTTTTGTTAACCAAAATCCTGATGCTCTCCATGCAACCAAAAGTTTGTTTCTTTTATTGAAATCAATCAAAATCTAACTAAAACAAACAGAAATAAAATAAATCAAAAATAAACAACCAAATCAGTTTATTTATGTACAAGATAATCAAGAAATAAAAACCAAGAAAAATAAAGTTTGAGAACTAAACCACTAACTAGTCCGTTCTCTGCCCACCCCTGTAAATCTAGCAACTTGTAAGTTGAGGGGCTAGGCTTGACTGCAAATTGAAAAAGGCCTACCCATTATCAAAAACTACATCTACTGGTCTTGAATTAAAAACTATATCTGAAACTAAATCTACTATTTTACAATCAATCTCATCAGCCCGTGAAAATCAAAGGAGATCGGGCTGGGTGTCTGGTGTACTGCTAGCTTCTTTCGCTTGATAGTTTCCCGGTTTTAGCTCAATTAGATAATTTCCCAATACAGAATTCACTGGTTCATTTTTTCCTTCCAATTGAGTAACATTGTGCTTCATGTGGGGCTCTCTTAATATTTTTATCTGATTTGGACTTCCCTTATGAGGCAACCACAAATGTGACCAGTCTGATGCAAAATACCCATTTAGCCTTGCTAACCAGTCTCGATTCAAAACAGGGCCATAAACATCAGGTATGTCTGCTACTACAATATCAATGTACTGACATATCTTTTCATTGGCAGATAAACGAATCAGAACATCTTCAATTTCCCCAACTACTTTCACAGTGGTCCTGTCTAGCTGAGTAACCTGCCAGGTAGTTGGTTTAGGTTGTCCATTGATCTTCTTACAGACTGACAGTGGCATAACATTGACTGCTGACCCTGAGTCTACTAAACAATTGTGCACATTATGGTTTAAAATCTCAAAAGTCAAGAGGAATGGTGGGGTTTTAAACCTAGCCTTACCTCCCACACTTGCTTCAACAATTTCTTCTACAGGTTGGTTGTTAGTGGGAAGCTCTTCCTCTGGTACTTCAAGTGCTTTTAACAATTTTTCTTTCTGTTGAGGCACATTACACATTTCAAATAGTGAGATATTTTCCTTAGCCCTTTTTATATCTTCCACAATATTATACTCCATCTCAGGTGCTTTGAGATTTTCCTTGACATTATCAACTTTGTCTTCAATAGGCTTAACAGGCATGTTGACTTGTTTCGGATCTTGACTGGTAATGGTAAATTAAGGTTTTTTATCATCTGTGTTCTTCTTCTGAATTTTCTTTACATTCTCTTGAAGTCTCTTAATTTTCGGAAGTATTGAATTGTCTTTATTTAACAAACCTTGACTTCTGGTTGTCACATTTGTTTCTGATGTTTCTTCCTGTTTCAATGAACCTTCCTCTTCTGTATCAACAAGTGAGACACAGTCCCATAAAACTAAAGCATCCTCTTCTTGTTTTTCAGTGGGTTGATTATTAGCTTCTGTTAATTTGGAGTCCAATAGCTAATTCATTACTAATGTCATCGAATTTATCCACTGGGGACAATTTTTCTCAAAACCAGGCTGCTGATGAAAGGTGCAAAAATTATCCATACCTACCTTAGTTAAATTCATTGATGTAGGACTGTGTAGAGGAGGTTTAGATTGATTGTTATCTTCTCTCCTTTTATAGTAAGGCTTGTATGCTTTAATGAGCCTCCTTTTCTTTCTCCAAATCGATCACTCTGTTGGATAGCTTCTGCATTATCTTCACCATCCCTTCAAAGTCATGCGATTGCTCATCCTTAGGCTTAGTCAGTAACAACGCTTTCTTACCAAAAGTTTTTTCTCCCAACTGCTCAGGATAATCTTCTATGCTCTCTTTTTCAGCTTCTACCCTCTCAGCTTCTTCATAAGTTTTTGACAATGTAGGTCTGACTAACATCTTGGCAAACATGGCCAATTCAGGCCCTAGAGCTGAAGTATAGTATTCACTCATAACTTTATCAGATGGTTTATCAGTTGCAGAAAAATTATTTAGAGAAGCAACAAACCTTTGAGTGAAGCTATGCACTTTTTCCTTTCTTTCTTTCTTTAAAGCGCATAACTCTTTCATCGGAGCTGCATGAGTTTTTTGGACTGCATATTTACTTCTAAATATTCTTTCAAAAGTATCCCAATCTGTGATTGAGTTTGCAGGCAGAGCAAAATACCATGAGGCTGCTGCTCCTTTCAGGGTATGAGGGAACAATCTGCAAACTACATCTTCATGTTCTCCAGCCCGTAGTCCTTCTATAGCCAAGTAAAAGCTTTGCAAATGATCATCTACCAAAATCTTTTCACTTGGGTCAAACTTAGGCAACATTTTCTCAAAAGCCTAAGGTAAGTCATGCAAAGGAGGTGCTAGGTTTAATGGTGATCTAGCCCTCCAAGCAGGTGGTGGATTTGGTGGGTTAGGTGGCTGATTTGCATTTACAATTGCCATAATTTTAAGGGGAGAGAGAGGTGGTGAATGAATAGGGGTATGAACAGGTGAACAATAAGGTGTATCTAAGTCCAACTGATTCAGAGGTTGAACAACTTCCTGTAAGGCTGTTTCTACCAGTTCTTCAAAATCTTCAACCAACACTGCGTCTTCCAATATAAGACGGTCTTTCTTCCGATATTCTCTTATGGGTAAGGTAGGGATAATCGGTAATCCTCCGATCTTCTTCGCATAAGCCCTAGTAAATCTTCTCAAATCATCAACTACTTCGTTATCGACATAATACAGATGCTCTTTACCCTTTTCTTCCGGAGGTGGATTGGGAAACAAACTGCTTTCAGAACTGTCACCGGTGGAATAATCTCGAGAAAATGGGTTTCCTCGCCCAGCCATGCATTGGTGGCCCTCCTTCTAGCACCAAAAACTATTGATGCCTAGAAATTCGCAGGTAACAACAGTTAGGGATTCTCCCCAATAAACATTCCCAACTAGCACGTTACTGTTTGGTATGGGGAATCCGTCCGATTTACGGTCCGGCTATCATAGGTCAAGTAACAAAAATAAAAGGTTTTACCGGTTACGGCCTAGTCCACCATGTATATTTTAGTTTTTTGAATTTAAGTATGATATGCAAGTGCCTATCTAAGAATGCAGACTGATAGAGAATACGAGGAGTGGTCATAATGTGATGCGCAGGCTCTTACCTCTCGTCTTAACTCACTCACATCTAAATCACACATAGCAAGAAACTAAAACTAACTATCTAACCTATCCCTAGGGAGCAAGATTATCATTTATCAATGAGTAATATATTTCTGCGCATGCATTAAGAAAAATCTCAGATAGTTGTTACTTAATTCAAAACACATGAACATTAATAGATATATGAACAACAAGATAGCTCATTGTTTATGAAAAGCCTTCATTACTCATAGTGGAAATTTCATAGAATAAACTAGAGCGCATTCATAACAAAAACCTAGGTTCAAAGAGTTAGAACGATCTCACAAGTAATGGACAACAGCTGAAAACAAAATAGCTCACATTCAACAAATCCATAGCACAGCATTTGAAATCTTCCACCAAACTTTCTCCAACAGGAAACTTGTAATTCTTATTGCAAAAGGAAATAGTTCTTCTTACAACATAATCTCACAAATCTATCTGGGAAAAAGTCCTTTATTACATCTAACTCTCATATATTTATACAAAACAGCAAAACCTTTGGGCTGCCCCTTGTGACCTTTGGGCTCCCCCAACCGTTTAATCCCATCATTTTGTCTTTTAGTCAGTGCTCATGATTTATACCAATGTTTTAAAACTCGGACTCGGACTCGGAATCTGCCGAGGGTCAACTCGGACTCGGCAATGACTCGGTCAATTTGATTTTAATGACTCGGTTTATTAAAAAACATATAAAATATTTAAATTTTAAAGAAAATATATTTTAAAGATTATAATCCGTCATTCCAAAGCATTAGAGACAAAACATCCAAAGTATGATCATATATATACCATATAAGGGTGAACATATCAAAATTGCACAAATGGTACTGTGCCAATGTGCAAGGCTGCAAGCAGCAAATATTTACATGATACCTATTTTCACACAAAATTGTTTCAAGTGACCAAACTGATACACTAATTTTTAACAATAAGTTCCATGCCTCCCAAAACCATATTGATATAATAAGGTTTAACAAAAAGCACCATGCCTCCAATTATTTACAATCTAAGATCATCCATTTAATTTGGTTGCCTTATAGAAAAGCAGTGGTTTCGACATAGCATCATGAAGCTCTATAGGGCACGGGCATACATAGGCATAGCTTTCAGTAACAATAAAACAAGAAAAAAATGCATTAAAATTTTATGTTTTCTACATTCTGTGCAAAAGAAGATATTAATACTTAGTTGTTATTAACTTATTGGTAAGTAATAACGCTAAGATATCAACTTTATGAAGTGAAGCTGATGATATAATCAGTATACATGATAAGCTTGATAATATCTACTCCCATCATCAGAAAAGTAAATTAAATCATAAAACGAACTGATTTACATTTTATTTAAAATCAAAATTCATTGATCAACTGCCATATACAGCAGAAAAGTGCAGGAACAATCTTTACAACAGAGTTCCTCAAGTTCATGAATATGGGTAAATAGCTAGAGCTACCACTTTCTTTATGATGCTTTAGTTTGTATGTAACGAATTGATCATCTACACCTTTAACTAAAATTTACCAACGCAAATATCAATGGTCAGTTTTCTAATATTGTAGTCCAGTTGAATGTGTAACAATCTATCCAGTAGAATTGGATTACGAGCTATTATGCTTTCTAGTTTCTGGGTTCATTCAATGTTCTAACCAATTTGGTTCAGTTCACTCCATCCCATACTATTGGTCAGCATGTCTGATCTGTTGCACATATTGCAACAATGCCTGGGAAATATTGCTGCTGGAACTGATGGTAGAAAATTTAGCAGACCATACACTTTTAATGTGCCATTATCCATACACAGCTATAGCATATTTAGCACCATAGAACTGATACTATCAATCTAAGCTAAAGTCTGAAAAACCCTAGCATATTTAGGGGTAGGAGTTAGGTTAGGCATTATTAATTTTTAATTTTTAAAAAAAAATTGAAATCCGGAAAAAATTGGCGAGTTGGCCTTTGACTCGGCCGAGCTGACCGGTTCGATACCGAACCGGCCACCCGAGCCGGTTTAAAGGCCGGTTTGATTCGGTGAGGGGTTGACTCGGGTGACTCGGGCCGAGTCCGAGCCGACTCGGTCGAGTTTAAAAACACTGATTTATACAATACGTTACATTTCAGATTAAGATTTAAAATGTAACTCTCCTTTATACAATCTGGGAAAAAGTCCTTTATTACATCTAACTCTCCTATATTTATACAAAACAGCAAAACCTTTGGGCTGCCCCTTGTGACCTTTGGGCTCCCCCAACCGTTTAATCCCACCATTTTGTCTTTTAGTGAGTGCTCATGATTTATACAATACGTTACATTTCAAATTAAGATTTAAGAGCACCTTATAAAAAGGGACCAGCTTGGTAACTGATAAACTTTTCCCAAGCCTGGGCCTCTGCTACTACCGATTCTATTTAGTAATCCATTGGTCTTTTTGAGATCCTGTTGATCTCAGACCTTCACTTTCTTCTTTTTTTTTAAGCAACATCTCTGCTTCTTACTTTTCCTTTCCTCAGTCAACTCCCTTCTGCTGTGTCCTTTAGATATGTCTTCTTTGCAGCAATAATCATCAAACTAGGTCTGAAAAAATCTTCTAAATCCGTCTGCAGTTAAAACGAAAAATTCATCATTAATCCGGACTGCTTTCAAGATCATCTAACTTTTCAATAAAAAGTAAACCACACTATCAATAAAACTAATAATCAAATGTGAGGCCCTGTACTACGTTCTTGTCGCGAAATCCTTAACTTGATCAAAAATCAAAAACCTCTGTTGCCCATGGAGTAGGGTAAAGGCTCACAAAAACGACGGAAAAAAATACTAAGCATCGGGCTGACAAACTCCTCATCGGCGAACGAAAAACTATACGTCGGATGGTTAGTTCACTAAGCCGCCGCAACGGCGGAAACCAAATAGACTAAGGGTTCCGAGGCAAAATAAAATGTCGGCGAAATAAAGCGCTAAAAACTGTCGTCCATGCATCGAAGATTGGAACCACTACTCACTAAAAACAACGGCATCACCGAGCGGAAGGACTAACCATAAAGCGTCGGCCGAACCCTTCATTACGCAGCCGCAACGACGGGAGACAAATAGACTAAAGGTTCCACAGTCAACATAAAAACATCGGCGGTCGGCAACTCTAACGCTAAAGGTCGAAGCTCAGAACCACTAATCATCGGCGAGATAGTTTACTAGAAAACTGCAACAACGGAAAGTGGACAACAAAAATCATCGAGGATTGGAAACTTTGAGGACTATGTATCAGCGACCAAAGGCTCAGTGTTGTTGCCGTGTCAACAACGCAAAGGACTAGCCCCCCGATCAATAGTCAAAACCGTTCCGATAGCGAAAACAAAACGTCGCAAAGTAAAAAAGTTGATCAATGAAACCAAGGCATCGGCGAAAGTAAAAACTATCCATCGGCCCATTCTCTATTTGTCCTCCGAAATGGCGGTGATATAGAAGGCTAATGCTCCGACCGTGATAAAATAAAATCGCCGACAGTCCAAAAACAAATGAGATATCAACGCATTGGTAAAAATAAGAACTGTCCATCAGGACGTTCCTTGCTTACCCTCCGCAACGGCGGCTGCATAGAGAACTACCGCCCCGACTGAATCTTCAACAAACCTCCGACAGCGATAAAATCAAACCATTTACAAATCAAAACTTAAAGTTCCAAAGTCAAAAGCATTAGCTAGACAAAGGCATTTTTAGATCATTCAACTTCGGAAATGAAAGAGAACAGTTTTCCTCAAATCAAACTCAGAAATTCAAAATTGTAGCAGAGGAACAACAGAGTTCAGCAATCCAAAACAAATCCAGGCAAGATAAAATCAAAAGGAGAGTCCAAAATTTTTCAAAAATTTGGGAAAAAAAGTTGCAGCTGCAACAATTGACGACTACCTGGTGAACACAGATCTCTGGACAACTTCTTCTTTGAGCAACAGACTGTTTTGACAATAAAACCAACATGTTGAATTCTTCTAGATGTCTGATTTCCCAAATGGCAAATGTATGTACTTTTAATCATTGATGATAGTCCAATTTAGGAAAATGGAAAGCAAGATTTCAAAGTCAAGATAACTCTTTTGAGGCCAGGAATATGAGTTTCATTTTTGACCTCTGTCTTCGGGTAGCTTCCAGCTTGGACACCACAGGATTGTAACATATGGTAAACAGAAATATTCATTTGTTCCTCATTCCCATGCCATTTTGCACTCTTTGTGCTTTTGAACTTTTGTCCTTTTTGAGTCCTCCTGCATGCCTTTCTTTCTGAATTTTTATTCAGGCTCCTCTATCCATAGTGTCCTTTTGTGTGAGAGATGTATTAAATTTTCAGCTCACGGATGGAGAAGAACTTTGGCAATTTTGTACTCATATAGTTTAGTACTTCGTTTTGATACATATTGCTTTCTTAGGAGATTTTTTACTCTTACTTGCCTTTTGGCTTTCAATTCTTGGCATGGGATCATTTATATATAATATACTGTTTACCCGGCTTCCTTTCCATGGGTCTTTTGCTGTCATCCCCTGAGACATTTTTAAATGTGAGATGGATGGAGCCTCGAAATAGTATTCCAGACCTTTTGATCCTGAGTTATTTTACAAGGATTAAGTAGGACTTCAATGTGTTCATAGCCATTTAGGAAAACTGCTAAACTAGAAGAAATTCTTTCAGATAAATCAATAGTACACAGTCTTATAATCAAGGATTTTTGTTAACCAGAATTCTGATGCTCTCCATGCAACCAAAAGTTTGCTTCTTTTATTAAAATCAATCAAAATCTAACCAAAACAAACAGAAATAAAATAAATCAAAAATAAACAACCAAATCAGTTTATTTATGTACAAGATAATCAAGAAATAAAAACCAAGAAAAATAAAGTTTGAGAACTAAACCACTAACTGGTCCGTTCTCTGCCCACCCCTGTAAATCTGGCAACTTGTAAGTTGAGGGGCTAGGCTTGACTGCAAATTGTAAAAGGCCTACCCATTATCAAAAACTACATCTACTGGTCTTGAATTAAAAACTATATCTGAAACTAAATCTACTATTTTACAATCAATCTCATCAGCCCGTGAAAATCGAAGGAGATCGGGTTGGGTGTCTAGTGTACTGCTAGCTTCTTTCGCTTGGTAGTTTCCCGATTCTAGCTCAATTAGATAATTTCCCAATACAGAATTCACCGGTTCATTTTTTCCTTCCAATTGAGTAACATTGTGCTTCATGTGGGGCTCTCTTAATATTTTTATCTAATTTGGACTTCCCTTATGAGGCAACGACAAATGTGACCAATCTGATGTGACATACCCATTTAGCCTTGCTGACCAGTCTTGATTCAAAACAAGTCCATAAACATCAGGTATGTCTGGAGAAGGTGTGGAGACCATCACTCTCATCATCATGACTCATCCCATGTCATTTCCTTACCTTTGTAGCCCAAATCGATTTTTTCAATAGCCATTTAATCATTTTTTAATCTGCCTCGGGAAACATGATCCTGCTAAAATAGCCTCCTAGGGTGCCTGCGTTGTCAAACTGAGCCCACCAAGCTCTCTGGGATGGGGGTACTATGGTACAAACAAGTGGTTGCACCCCCCTATGCCCATACAACGCCCTAGGATATCCAACTAAAACATCTCCCTACTCAAAAATATCAATCTGTGAAGAAAAACTGCATCAAAAAGGCAAAATGAGCTTGATCACATCTGTAAGTGCCCGGAACTGGAAATAAACTGTCTCATTAGACTCAGAGAGTCCAAATCCATCTAAGGTGTATACTCATACCCCTCATAGGTCTCTATTTGATCATCAATCATATCCAATAAAAAATATAATCATCTGTGAATAATCAGACACCAATAATAACTCAGACTATATCCATCCGCTGCAAGTGTTAAAAGGTTAAGACATGCTCTACAACTCATTCAAGTAACAATCACAACAAGTAGCATTCATTTCACTGGCGGTACACCAACCAATATATATATAAGGCTTTATTTATTATTACTCAAACTTAGACTTTCAAGACTATACTCACTTCATAGCTGTAGCCAATTTGCTAGTGAAGGGTGAAGGGTGAAAATGACAAGGCTAAGGCAAAGGACGACTTCCTACTCAACATCATGACACCTTGGATAATGGAAAGGGAATACTCACTATAATCAATGTCAGACAAACAACAACACAAGGAATGGCAGTGCCTCACAAATGGGTGAGTTGTTAAGAGAGTGCTTATTCAACTTAGGCATCATGACTACATCAAGCTTGATCCCAATTCATTAGGATCATCATTTTATTCCATGGCCTTTTTGGCCTATATGACCCTTTTGGGACTTCACCAGTGCTTAAAAGCACAGCTAATCGCAGCTTTCATCCGGGACATTTATTTTAATAATGTCAACAATTTTTTGGATATAGCATATTTTTAACCATTGCTTTTTTTGACCTTTTCTTATACTCTTCAAGGATTATTTTAGCACTTCATTGCTCTTGCCCTTTTTACATATGTTAAGAAACACAGTTTTATAATTTTCATTTTCCATGGGCACATATTCAATATTTTCATTACAGGTAGTACATGAGCATTTAGTTTTAGCCAACAACATCTCAAGTGACTAGGGGGAGTTCTACACAGTGCCAAACATCGAGACAACCGACCAGAATGATTTAGGCATACAATCCAACTTACCAAAGGCAAGTTCTGTCACCAACTCAGAGCCGAGACACAATATAAACAGGGAGGCTTGTCCAACAAAGGTTATAGCGGGGAAATAGGTCCTCCATGCCATAAGTCAAGAAGTCAGTCAGGTTGAAATCTAAACTGGAAGGTAATGGATGGGTGAAGACAATGAATGATGGAGCCAACACTAGCAAGCCAAAACAATGGTGGGAATGACTACCTCTATTCTCCCTAAGGAGGATAAAACCAATGAGTATAGATCAAGAACTTCCACGTCTAAGTAAGGACATCAATACATAGTACAAGATACAACCAAGTCCATATAATTATGACCACCAGATAATGATACCACAAGTCAATACATGTCACAAAAATCAATATAAGAGCAATAATAACCATAACGCGGTATAAAATGCTGAGTCATAATCATGCAATATAATCCATCTGAGACACCATCTGTCCAATGAGAAAGAACTGATATAAAACTGGGCATCAATGACTGCTCTGTAATGACATAAATGGCTACATCGGTCCTCAAATCTGAGTGTCCTGAGACTCAGTCCTGACATGGGAGAGTACAATAGTCCACTAATATAATAATGATCCATCAAAACTGCTCATCTCAGCATCTCATATGTAAGAGATCTGGCTGAAAAAAGGTACTGTGTCTGAAAAATAGAATATGGTAGCCTGGCTACTATATATGTGATAACACAATGAAGATGTCCCATACCTGTCATCTCAAAACCTTTCTTCAATTATTTTTATATGGATGCAATGTAGCTTTCATTGTTCCTTGTCATCAACAGATCATCTACATACACTACAAGATATGCAACAAATTTTCCAACTTTCTTGACAAAAAGTGTTGCATCATCAAGATTAAAGTGTTTGGAATTTAATTTCAAAAGATGCTTGGTTAGCTTTTCATAGTACATACCATGCATAAGGTGCTTGTTATCGAGGCATACAAAGACTTGATGTGTTTCCATACCTTCTATTATACCAAATTGTATATGGGGATATTTGTTGATTAAGTTGTCATTGATGCCAACATGGGACTTGCAGTAGCCCATCAGGTTGTCATTGATGCCACCAAGGCCCCCTACAGTGGACAAGCTTGACAAACAAGTATGGACTGGATCATGGACACTTGCATATGTTTGGTATGGATTTGATCACCCTTTACACACATACAATGCCCAACTGGATGATAGGGTTGATGGTTGATTGATTGGACATGCCCCTGTTGTGGTAGCCTAGGATTTGGAGCCCATTCGCTGATGATGTGCACCTTGTAGCACACGATGGTACAAATAACCCATTATGTGGTCATTTGTTAAAGAGGTCATGAAGCCCACATACTTGGTATGTGTCACTTAATGTTCATGGAGCTCACTTCATATTCCCTTGATTGAAGACCACTGAGGTGCCCTTATTCTCTTACATAAGAAGGCTTGGGACCCACACACGAGCCATAATAGAGTTGGTCAAAATAAAAGAAGCTCTTAAACCCTTGACCCTCATACTGGACATAAGCCCACAAGGTTGTTGAAGAAGCCCTCATGAAGTCAATGACATGTTAATGAAGCCCATAAAATCCTCATGCATGCTAATTGAAGCCTTTATGTTTGCATAAAGAATGGTGAGGTGATATTAATGATTTGGTTAAGCATGTGGATAGAGCCCTAGTGTGTTGAGGATTGTGATACTTGAAGGTAAGGGTCCCTAAGCCCACAAACTAGATCTTGGATCCCATGGTGAAGAAGTCATTACCCTTGGAGCCTCTACATGCTTGATGATGCCCTTACCACTTGGAGGAAGCATTTGATGGTCATGGTTTATTGATGTAGCCCTTCTTGTTGCACTCATGGTGTCCTTCTGACATGTTGATGGAATCCTTGAAGAAGCCCTCACGCACATACAAATGAAGCTCTCTTGCATTTGATGATCATATGATGTATGGTGGAGGAGCCTTTGGACATGCCCTTGGATCCTTGTTTATCTCACAAACTTGATGAAGCCTTGGTGGTGTCCTCCTTGCCTTGTTAAGGAGTTCTTTGTGTCATGATGGTTGTGAATTCTCTTTTGGTAGAGCTCTTGGTTGGTGATGTAGCCTTTGGTGCCATAAAAGTACTTGAAGATACCTTCAAGATGAATTCAAGTCAAATCTGATGTCCTGCACAAACTGAAGAAAACAAGGGTGAAGGACCATGTCTTTGCAATCAAGACCCTCTCAAGATGATAGTGCTCGTCAAGCTCTTTCCGTTGATATGTGGGATTCCCACTAACTCCTCACGGTTGAAGAGATCAATTTTTGAAGTTGTCAAAGCAATTTTACCCATCTTGAGGTCGGCCAGCCTAATAAATGTTTTTTAATCTTTTTTTTAATTGATATTGCTAGGTCAGCCCAGCTATAAAATCAACAAGTCGGCCCCAAAAATACATCTCAATGAGTATAAATACAAGTGAATAACACCTCATTTGTGAGAGGTGTGGCATGGAAATTGAGGTCTGAAATGATTAATCTAAGGCAGCGAACCTGTTGAAGACTGAGGCAGCAAACTTGTGATAAGGCAAGGCAGCTAAAGTGTGATTTTTAAGATGATCTTCTGAGCTTTTCACTGAGGAAAATTCGTGACAGTCTGAGAACTCTTATGGAGTGCATTATGACAGTCAAATTCTGATTAAGGGATAAGTACAAAAAGCAGTCTTTTGACTGAGTTAAAGGACAGACCTTTACTGCGTATTGAAAGTATTTTGTTACTGCTTGCAACTCAGACATGTGACTGAATTTAAATCAGACTGTAACTAAGTTCTAACTGAGTTGAATGGGAGATTTTTGACTGTAAGCTTTTTACTGTGTTCTAGAGTTCCTTTTGGACTGAGGCTGACTTCAAGAGTAGGTTGCTTATGACTGGTTTTGAGGAGTGTTTATGGCTACATTTTACTGATCATTTAGCAGAACTTGACTGTGCATAAGGGTAGTGTGTTGAGTGAA
>LPNX010001010.1:7782-23168 GCA_001517045.1 Pseudotsuga menziesii | reverse complement strand
CTTCTATCACTTAGAACTTCATTGAAAGTGGTTGTATTTTTATGATGATCTGGATAATAGTTACATATACAATTCTCTTGTTCTGCTCTAATTTGAACTGGAGAAGTATCTCAAGATAGTCACAGGAATCTAGCCACAATTCAAGCATATTGTTTCAATGATCATGACTTGACAAAGATGGCCTTGAAGTGACAGCAGTTGTTGGTGACAAAAAAAGTTTGATGCACCAATAGCAATTTGACTTGAAAGAGATAGCAGACTTGACAATGACAGTACAGTGTCAGTTTGACCAGAGTGACAGCTAAAACATGAAAGTGACAGGCGATGACAATGACAGTTGACTTGGGAGATCAGATTGATATGATAACCGATTAACAAGTGATAGATTAATGACAGTGAGCAGTTAAGTTGATGAGTGCAGCAGTGGTAGAGTGATACAGTGGTAGAGTGATACATATCCATCCTTACCTTTGATGATTGACCTGGTGAGCAGCATTATATGTGTTGAGCAGATGAATGGCATTGTATTGAGCAGACATTTGAGCAGGTTGATGAGCAGACTTGGCATAAGCAGCAGTTGATTGAGTGACAGAAGTGTTTCTTGATTGGCCAGCAGAGCCTTGCAACCTTGGGGATTGGATTCCTCAACCTTTTCTCAGTTGGACCTGAGAAGACCAAGCTGGGTCTTGGATTTGGAGTTGGTGCTCTTCTTATTAGTTGGTGCTGATGTAATCGCGACGATTGTTGTCTTCCATGTAATCCAAACATAATACAAAAAGTTCCATAAAATTCTAATGTTTCTCCTGTGATGTGTCTCTTGCTAAGATTTACTGATCTATGTTGATGACTTGCTTATGTTATAATGTGACATGTGATGGTTAGTTGATGAGTGCTTATGATGTTGTACTTAGTAGCATGATTGGTAGAAGATTAAAAAGAGGTTAAATTGACTTCACATTGATTCACCCCCCTCCTCTTAGTGTGCTCGGTGCGTCCAACAAATATTTACCCTCATCTTGCTACACAGATCAGGCTAAGATTCATTTTTTGCAGAGCAAAGATGTCATGATTGCTGAGATGCTATCTTATGGTTGACATATTTATTGTCTTGTATGATACCGTGCAATTATGTTGCAGTGTTAGTTTCATGCCCTAAGGATATTGTTATTATGGATGATGGTTTTTATTCATGTTACTTACACTTGTTGATTCTAATAAGCATTGTTAGTAGAAATGTTATGTAGGCTAGTACTTAGAAGTGATTCTTGTCTTATGTACATATCTTTGACTAACTTCTCTTGATCCTTACAGGGGCCATAAAACTCCTTTGGCTCCACCTATGACCTGTCCATCTCCATATCATCCCACCCTTATGTCTTAAAACCATTGGGTAAAGACTTGACAGATTGACTCTCGACTTACCCTTTGTGACCCCTTCACCATAAAGGTCTCCATGTTCCCCCTAGTATCTCAGCTATATTGTGTTGCAACGATGTTCTCTGACAATATAGGTGAGTTGCCATGGAGCAATGTGCTTCTTAGACCTGAAAGGCTGAAACAAGTTTCCCTTTATTCTTGAAACTGGTCAGTGGTTGGAAGGTTATATACTCCTTGAACTAAGAAGTACTGCCTATTTTCTCTAAATAAGCATTACTGTGGCAAATCCATCGAACCTATGGATGGTCACTGGCAGGAGAGCTAAGGCCATGTCATCATTGGTGTCTAGAAGACATCCAAGGCTAGTAACTTTCAACTGTTATCCAACTAAAGGGAAAAAATGAAAAAGAAAAGTGCAAAAGAGAAAGTTCAAAAGACAGAAGAAAAGAAAGAAAAGAAAAAGAAGAAAAAGCAAGGAAAACAAAAGGAGGGCTTGCTAAGGTCAAAGGGAGTAGTATCTCTTACACTTCATCCATTTGTGAGACACTGTAATAACTAATATCCCAAATACTGATATTCTCTAATGTTCTATGATAGTGCTGACTCGCACACTCAATCTCATACAAATTTGCAAAATAACTGTGCATGCAAACTCGCCATGCAAAAATGCCCTAAATATAGCTGAATTAGGGTTAGGGTTTTGCAGAGAGAAATTAACACTTACCATTGATATTATGGTTGATAATGACTCCAGAGATAGCTGCATGCATAAGGATACGGATGGGTGGTCTAATAATGTTCTTTTCCTCCGGTGTTACCGCCCCGCAGTACCGTAAAAACCCTCCAGACTGAAGGTGACGTTTTTGTAGGACGAGAGGTCCGTTCGGGCTGAAAATTTCTGAGCTTGTCCGTCTATTGATGCCAGAGAGATGGCCTGTCACATGCGGAGGTTTGGCTTCCTCTAAGTGCCCTAGCAAATTGATTAGTAGTTCTGTTGCTCACGCCCCAACTGATCTGTTTGGCTGATAGCTGCTACAGGTGAGCAAACTGATGGCTGATAATCACACTGATATTCTGGCTGATAATGACTCCAGAGATAGTTGCATGCATAAGGATCCGGATGGGTGGTCTAATAATGCTCTTTTCCTCCGGTGTTACCACCTCACAGTACCGTAAAAACCCTCCAGACTGAAGGTGACGTTTTTGTAGGAGGAGAGGTCTGTTCGAGCTAAAACTTTCTGAGCTTGTCCGTCTGTTGATGTCGGAGAGATGGCCTAGCACATGCGAAGGTTTGGCTGCCTCTAAGTGCCCTAGCGAATTGATTAGTAGTTCTGCTACTCACGCCCCCAATTGATCTGTTTGGCTGATAGCTGCTCCAGGTGAGCAAACTGATGGTTGATAATCACTGCATACCATAGGATAGGCCTGCTGCGAAAGAGGATGCTGACATGTGGAGGAGAGACTACGTTTTGTGGCGAATCCTTCTGTGTTTTCCCTGCTACTTTCGGCTGCAAAACATGGATCTGCTAATAACCCTTCGGAATGTGTTGGATCTCTGAATACTATAGTATATGATGGATGCAATGGATAAACCTGGATGATCTATCCCAATAAGAGACTCGGGCAGATATCTCACTGTCGAACCCTCGTTAGCTGAAGACACCGTCTCCAACCCCAACTGTCGTGGCTGCACGCTATGCTGCTACTCGAAACTCCAAAATCAATCAACAATAACAATAGATAGTTCCTTTAGTCCCATAACCCTTCTTAAATAGATCTTCATATGCTTTTAGGGTTTGCATGTCACTTTTAGGGTTTATGCTTCACTTTTGCATGCATGCAATTCTAATTTGATGTTGACTTTAACATTGTCTAAACAAGGCCTGCATGCTCCACATGCTTTAGGTTATGAACTCTGATGGCCTTCTTTGTACACTGATGAATTAATAATACTTAATTGATGTACCTTGTTGCCCCTAGTGCTATCAGTAGTCCTCAGTTATCAAAAACGGAACATTACAGTCCTCCCTCGCCAAAGATTTCTTGTCCTCGAGCAATGCCAACGCAACTCCACAATCAATCAAACTGAACCAACTGAATCCGAGGATGATCCCAGGGTCCCAAATTATCCTAGGATATTTGTAGCACCCTCTGCTCAAAGCACTGCACTGCACAGTACCATCACAAGATATCCCATGGAAGCCTCCTATAAGTAGAGTAACTAACCAAGCTGTCAACGAGGTACCATCACAATAGACCTCTTGAAAGCATCCTTTAGCAATCACCAAACTACCAGTCGCTGTAATCCCAGTGTCCCAAATCAATCTGAGAATTGCAGAGGTCAAAATGCATCCACCGCTGCCCTGCGTACTATCCACCCAAGGAGCATCCTGAAGACTACCAAGTAACCCCATCAGTAAACATTGTATCCATCCCTCACAAGGTCTCCCACCTGGATCCCAATGCAAAGTTGTGCATCTTTCATCCCAAATATCCCAAGGCTCTTGTGGGACTATACCCTTGGCTAGGAATGTCTTCCCAAGAATCACCCACTCAATAGGACACCAACTCTTAATCTCTCTCCAATCCAATCCCCAAAAAGGACGTTGTCCATAAGCACCATCACAAGGAATAATCCTACCAAGATGACATTCTACCCTTCTGATTTCAACTGGAATGCTCATATACTGCTGCCCAATTTGTCGATCCTGGCCAACCTGTAAAAACCATCCTCCATTATGCAAATGTGGACTCAAGCTACTGCAAGCCTTGTCTATGTACTCCTAAAGAAGACTGCTTTGAAATGCAATAGCATGTTTCTTCTGCTGCCCCACCAAGGAATCTAACTACTCTTCAATACTAGAAAGCCTGACCGCTGATTCGGTACATACAACTCGAAGAGATGTTAGCTCAACATCTCGCTGTAATATGGTGTCCCGAAGTATCTTGGTCCTCTCTTTCATTGCTAGAATGCTTTCATTAACACGTTCAATCTTCTTTCGATGACTATCATCTGGAAGCTCTATCTCATGCATGTATAAACTCTCCCTAACCTCCATGTGTGACTACCCACTGTCTCGACTGTTGTGCTCATTGCCTTGCACCTCATGTATTTCGCCTGTTATAACTATCCGGACTCCTGCTGCAATGGACGAAGAGTGTACCAACTCTAACTCATCACACGGCTTGTCCACAATTTGACTAACGAATGTGCTTGTGTCGCTAGACTCACAGGATGGCTCTAATGCTATCTCCTCATGCACATCCTCATCATGTACTGTTATCCTCTGAAACTCCGAAATAAATGCATCTACACTACCTGTCTGCTTGAGCTGTGTCAACTATCTAAAGTGTACCTCAGGGTCCTTCCAATCAAACCGCTCAATGAGCCTCTGTGTAAAATCTGGGTACGATGTGATGGTATTGTGACCCAGTGTCACTAACCCGTGATACCACCACTCATGGGCTTCTCCATCCAAACCAACGCAAACTTGTGCATCTTTCATCCCAAATATCCCAAGGCTCTTGTGGGACTATACCCTTGGCTAGGAATGTCTTCCTAAGAATCGCCCACTCAATAGGACACCAACTCTTAATCTCTCTCCAATCCAATCCCCAAAAAGGACCTTGTCCATAAACACCATCATAAGGAATAATCCTACCAAGATGACATTCTGCCCTTCTGATTTCAACTGGAATGCTCATGTACTGCTGGCCAACCTGTAAAAACCATCCTCCATTATGCAAATGTGGGCTCAAGCTACTGCAAGCCTTGTCTATGTACTCCTAAAGAAGACTGCTTTGAAATGCAATAGTATGTTTCTTCTGCTGCCCCACCAAGGAATCTAACTACTCTTCAATACTAGAAAGCCTGACCGCTGACTCGGTACATACAATTCGAAGAGATGTTAGCTCAACATCTCGCTGTAATATGGTGTCCCGAAGTATCTTGGTCCTCTCTTTCATTGCTAGAATGCTTTCATTAACACGTTCAATCTTCTTTCGGTGACTATCATCTGGAAGCTCTATCTCATGCATGTATAAACTCTCCCTAACCTCCATGTGTGACTGCCCACTGTCTTGACTGTTGTGCTCATTGCCTTGCACCTCATGTATTTCGCCTATTATAAATGTCTGGACTCCTACTGTAGTGGACGAAGAGTGTACCAACTCCAACTCATCACACGGCTTGTCCACAATCTGACTAACGAATGTGCTTGTGTCGCTAGACTCACGGGATGGCTCTAATGCTATCTCCTCATCCACATCCTCATCATCTACTGTTATCCTCTGAAACTCCGAAATAAATGCATCTACACTACCTGTTTGCTTGAGCTGTGTCAGCTCTCTAAAGTGTACCTCAAGGTCCTTCCGATCAAACCGCTCAATGAGCCTCTGTGTAAAATCTGGGTACGATGTGATGGTACTGTGACCTAGTGTCACTAACCCGTGATACCACCACTCATGGGCTTCTCCATCCAAATGCAAAGTAGCCAATTTAATGGCATATGTCTCAATAATGGGGTTGAGCTGGAAGTATGTATCCAACTTCTACACCCAATTCCAGGTTGGGCCACCCCGGGTACCCTCAAAGATAGGGATACTCAGTTTCCCTACGCTGCGCTGTAACTCATAGTTCTGGGTGAATGGCCTATTGTAAGCTCTGGGTTTGTTATTACTTTTAAAGTAGCAGAAGTCAGTGAAGGTCATGGCTGAATGGAAGTCATCTCCTAAAGCTCTATACTCTCTCAGATAGGCACTCATAGATTCTTCTGCTTCTACTTGTGCTAGAGGCACTGCAGCTGGACTATCTAAGAATTCACGCATGGTAGGTCAGTAAGGTTTGTTGTATAGATGGGAATGGCTCTGCATGTTGGTATGTAAGTGCTCCCCACTACTACTGGTGGATACCCTATCACTACTAGGAAACAAGGGACTGTGTGGGGTGGGCCCATTTTTCTTTGTCATTTGCCTGAAGGTACTCATCATTTCTTTTTGCCCAGTAGTGAGTTCTTTTATGGCTGACATGAGACTATTGAAAGTTGTTTTATCGTTAGCGGCCATTGTTTCTTTGCCCTTTCCAAGCTGATACTCTATGTACTCTAACTCCTCTTCTCCTCTATCACTGTTTCTAAACCTCAGTCTCCGGTAAGTAATGTTGTATGGGTCTTCTGAATTCATTTACAATTTTGCATGCCCACAGCTGGCAAGGAACATGCTCTGATACCACTGTAATATCCCAAATACTGATATTCTCTAATGTTCTATGATAGTGCTGACTCGCACACTCAATCTCATACAAATTTGCAAAATAATTGTGCATGCAAACTCACCATGCAAAAATGCCCTAAAATATAGTTGAATTAGGGTTAGGGTTTTGCATAGAGAAATTAACACTTACCACTGATATTATGGCTGATAATGACTCCAGAGATAGCTGCATACATAAGGATCCGGATGGGTGGTCTAATAATGCTCTTTTCCTCCGATGTTACCGCCCCGCAGTACCGTAAAACCCTCCAGACTGAAGGGGACGTTTTTGTAGGAGGAGAGGTCCGTTCGGGCTGAAACTTTCTAAGCTTGTCCGTCTGCTGATGCCAGAGAGATGGTCTGGCACATGCGAAGGTTTGACTGCCTCTAAGTGCCCTAGCGAATTGATTAGCAGTTCTGCTGCTCACGCCCCCAACTGATCTATTTGGCTGATAGCTGCTACAGGTGAGCAAACTAATGGCTGATAATCACACTGATATTCTGGCTGATAATGACTCCGGAGATAGCTGCATGCATAAGGATCCGAATGGGTGGTCTAATAATGCTCTTTTCCTCCGGTGTTACCGCCCTGCAGTACCGTAAAAACCCTCCAGACTGAAGGTGACGTTTTTGTAGGAGGAGAGGTTTGTTCGGGCTGAAACTTTTTGAGCTTGTCCGTCTATTGATGCCGGAGAGATGGTCTGGCACATGCGAAGGTTTGGCTGCCTCTAAGTGCCCTAGCGAATTGATTAGCAGTTCTGCTACTCACGCCCCAAACTAATCTGTTTGGCTGATAGCTGCTCTAGGTGAGCAAACTAATGGCTGATAATCACTGCATACCGTAGGATAGGCCTGCTGAGAAAGAGGAAGCTGACATGCGAAGGAAAGACTGGGTTTTTTGGTCCCAGTGAATCCTTCTATGTTTTCCCTGCTACTTCCGACTGCAAAACGTGGATCTGCTAATAACCCTTCGGAATGTGTTGGATCTCCGAATATTGTAGTATATGATGGATGCAATGGATAAACCTAGATGATCTATCCCAATAAGAGACTAGGGCATATATCTCACTGTCGAACCCTCGCTAGCTAAAGACACCGTCTCCAACCCCAACTGCCGCGGCTGCACGCTGTGTTGCTGATCGAAACTCCAAAATCAATCAACAATAACAATAGATAGTTCCTTAAGTCCCATAACCCTTCTTAAATAGATCTTCATACGCTTTTAGGGTTTGCATGTCACTTTTAGGGTTTATGCTTCACTTTTGCATGCATGCAATTCTAATTTAATGTTGACTTTCCTGCATGCTCCGCATGCTTTAGGATATGAACTCTGATGGCCTTCTTTCTACACTGATGACTTAATAATATTGAATTGATGTACCTTTCTGCCCCTAGTGCTATCAGTCCTCAGTTATCAAAAACAGAACATTACAGACACACTCCCTAGTGTTTGCCTAATTGATAAATGTCAGAACGTTTCCCATGTCCCCTTATCTTGAGTCAAATAGTCATCTTTGACCAATCCTCCACTTTACCAACCTTGTTGACTTTTCTACCCACTTCACTCAAAGGAGAATGGTCCTTGCAATATTCTTGATGTTGTTTAGATGGAAACATGTTCATAAAACATTAATATCAAACTTGGTACTAACTTGTGATATTTTCTATGCTTGAAACTATACCATGATTTAATTGAATCACTTTTGTAATGTAAGTGGTGTACACTGTATATCTAGAATGTCATCGATATAAATCATTGAGATGCTATTTGGTCCTCCCAAAAGAACTTGAGATGGTCCATTCATTCATTGGACAAGTTTGTTCAACTTTGATCAAAGTTGACTTTTCAACTTTTTGACTTGGCCAACTGACTAGCCAACAATAATGTGGCCATATTTCATCGACATTCATCATACTTCATATTGTTCAAACTAAAGGCTTCATATTGTTCAAACTAAAGGCTATGCAGGCTCAAAACACCTCTTGATCTTCTAGAGACAATGAGTTGAAAGACAACAATCTACTAGAAGAGTAGTTGACTGGAGGCTCAACTGGGTGGTCGATGTTAAAATTACGGTTTGGAAGCAAAAATAAATAAATAAAATGTACTTTAATACATAAAATAAATTTCTAAATCACTGTTAGAAACAAAATAGTACAGCTGTGACAAGACAAGATAAATTAAAACATAATTTTCATCTCTTTCAACTTTAACACTCCCAAAGGTCCTTGTGTTAAAGTTGAAGCATACGAGGACAATAAATAACAGCAACAGTAATAAAAGATGAACTAATGAACAATTTAAACATGACTAACCAATATCATCAGTAAAAGAGAAGAAATAGTACTGGTTTAGACCTTCCTTATACTCAAATACCTTTTCAGATCAGACCTTGTCATTTTGAAGACAAGTCATTAAGGAACAATGGTCATACGTGAGAGAGATATAGATAGGTAGCTATCGGACAAAGTTAAACAAGTACAGATCTCAGGGTTCTAAACAAAACAATCCACAAAAGAGGATGAACCTTCTTGCTGTAATAATTGACCATCTTTAGGACAGTCATATATAAACCAAATAGTAGCACCTATCAAATGAGCATAGGTAGCCTCAATCCATACACTAGCATCCCCAAACTGTGGCAGCTCATACACAAGGACAAAGGCACATTTATGCACAGCAGTAGCAGCCTCAATGAGACTAAAAAGGGGCAAGAACACCCTTTAATCAGGCTTGGCCTACTACAGTAGGTTAGCTAAGAACCACGACTACCATAGCAGGCTCAAAGGAGGTCACAGTAGGCACCAGCAAGAACACATCCACAGATTAGACCTCAAAATAGTCAATGTAGGGACCAGCAAAGCTAGCAAACCACAAATAGCAGCCCAAAAGGTCACGGCCACTCCAAGAAGTATCACACAGGTCACGGCCTAGCCCAAGAAGCAACAAGAAGGTCATCGCCCAGACCAAGAAGGGTCAGCAAGGTCATGGCCCAGACTTAGCAGCCTCAAACTGGTCACGGTTAAGTCCTAGAGCACTCACGATACCCTAGAAGACAAAAAGCAGGTCACGACCTACTACAAACAACAGCAACAACTTATACAAGGTAGCGAAAACCCTAGCAAGATAAATGAGAGGTGGTGGTAGCTCAAAACCAGCAACAAAACCTAGACGTCAAGCCAAGGAGCAACAACAAACCCTAGAGCAGGTACTGGATGAGATCTCTAATCTTCCCTTGTCAAGACACAAACACAAATGAAGATTAGGACTTTAATTTACAAACTTGAAAGGTCTTCTAGAAGGATCATCCTTCTAGCCCTATCTTTTAGAGAGTTACCAAAATAAACATAAAATAAAGTTAAGTTGACTTAGGGTAGGGTACCAAGGTCAAGATATCATAACAATAAGGTAAGTCATCATAACAAAAGAATCAAGGTACCACACTAGTAGGGGGCGCTAGCATAAGGACCAATCAAGGGATTAACACAAGACCATAAGTCAACAAGAGGGGTCACAACAAAGTGGGAAGACAACCCTTTCACCCACAAGACCAAGTGTGCCATCAAGGTGGGGAAACAACCCTTTTACCCACAAGACCAAGGTGGAGAAACAACCCTTTTACCCACAAGACTAAGGTGGGGAAATAACCAAACTTTTGTCTTTCTCTCTCAAGGTATATTGTCCACATGTGTTCCTTACAATAACTGTGAGTTTTTATCATCACCATATAAGGAAGGTCCAAACTGGATGATGTGATCCTTTGGTCGTCCTGACAGCTCCCAAAGTGCCAATGACATCATCAAGGGGTGGTCAGTCCCTTGATAAACAACCTAGCTTAACCATTAGGAAAGGAGGATATCACACATCATCATCTTGGTCAACTGACCAAGATCCACCTGATTAATTGACCAGGTATATACCTCCAGGAACTGCTTGGTCCCATACCAAGAATCTACTTGGTCCCAGACCAAGAAGTCTCTGTGTCAACTTGCAGGATCTGCTTGGTCCTCGTGACCAATAAATTGTCTAGTCCCATACCAGAATACCTTAGAAACATATAGGGGCCCTATGCTTGGTCCTCGTGACCAATAAACTGTCTAGTCCCATACCAGAATACCCTAGAGACATATAAGGGCCCTAGCCACATGCTAGGGACTTTTCCATGGCATCAACCTGCTTGGTCCCAGACCAAGAACCCTAGGAGACTGTTGGGGGCCCTAGGGTACCTTCTAGGGACTTACTCTACCTGGTTAACTGACGAGGAACCCTAGTTCACTGACTAGGGTACCATCCTCCCTGAGAATGGATCTCACAACTACATTAACTTTAGCAGTCGATTGATCGATCGACTGAATGGTTGACAAAGCAATGGTCAGTTCGACTACAGCAGCCAACTAATCAACCGGATGTTGTAGTGTAACACCCCGGTTTTGAACCCATGGTATTGAATTGCATATGATGTAAATATTGTATTAAATCGTGGGGTGGAGCTCAAGGCAAAGGCCCCGCCATGGATTTAGTGTCTTATGTATCAGCAATTAAAATCGATGTCGATGGTTTATGTGCTAGCCAAGCACAATATGTTGAGACATCATGTAAAATGCTAATTAGTAAAAATACCACGACTAGCTATGCACCGCAACGTTAAAGAGATGGGGAAATGATTTCACAAGGAATAGGGGGGGGATTTATTTAAACCCTTGAGCCTATGGGAAAATCCTTGTCCAAAGGGAAAACCCATAAAATGGTTAAATACCCTTTTTGTCTTTTATGCCCAGTCATCTAAGTAATTTAGTTGGGCAGTTATTGCCTTGGGAAATGTATGCTTGGGCAGTTGTCAGTTCTTGCAAGGTTGTCAGTCCTTGACCACACGCATGCCCAAGAGGGGATTCAACCGTTTTTTTCCCCCTCACATGATGGAAGCGGGTCGTATTCCTCGGGCAGGGAGGTGGACAGTCTTTCAGAGACGCAGGGGGTTTTTCCTCACGGGATGGGAAGCTCGCAGGGTTTGCTTCCTCTGAGGATTTTGTTGTTGTGTGCGTGTGATGTCGGGAGGCATCCACGCTTTTCTCTCCCTTGCGTCCTTGAAGCTGTTGTGTGTGTATTCGTTTACGTTTTTGCAGTTCCTGTGTTTTCCCATAGCTGGGAAGTGGTTTTGTGAACCTTCAGTGGTTGGAATCACTGTTGGGTTGTGTTTGTGTTGATTCCCACTATCGGAAATTTCGTTGTGTGGTTGCCAAGTGAAAGGAAGAGAAGACCCACGATTTTTGGGTGTTGTTGAGCTTGTTTTGGCCACGTTAGGGCCATAAATGACTCTAGAAATCGAAATGCATAGGCCGAGTTATTTTACTCAATTTCCCTTTCCGATTTTGGCCTCTGTGATGTTTTCCTTAAATCCCAGATCTTGCCATTACTGTGTATGCCTCTATTGTTTTGTTTTGAACTGCTTTTGGAGTGGAAACGGGGTCTAAGCTAGCTTGATAAACCTGGTGGATGCATGCACCTCACAGACAAAGCTAGAGGGCTGGCTTTCTTCTTTGCACACCCTGAATAGCACTGGAAGGGAAGGCATAGCCCGAGGGACTGGGTAGCAGAGAAGGGGATGCTTCCTTGTGTTGGGCGTGTAGATGTTTTAAAAGTCAAGCTAGATTTGGTGCAGGTGTCCATAGCTTTGTGGTTGAGCTCACTAGCTTAGCAGTCAGCCTTTCCAACTCCTAGTAGCCTGATAAACCCCAAGTGTAGTCTTGGCTTGGCTGAGTCTGGATGTGTATTTTTGTTGGTGTGGACATCCTTGTGATGACTGGGCTGAGTAAGCCCCAAGAACCCTCTATAATTGGCTTGTTTCATAGTCTGTGAAACCCAACTGTGTGTTGGCTTCACTGTGGATGTATGATTTGGGCTATGTGTGAGCCTGTGTTGTTCCCTAGATCCTTGTGGAATCATGACCAGCTCGGGGGTGACAGTGATGCTGAGAGATTGATGAGCACACTGGCCTACAGTTGGGTGGAACGTTGCAGCGACGTAGCTAGTTGCGGGCCAACTTCTTTTCAAGATAAGTACTCTTATGTATTTTGTCTCTGCAATTGTGTTGCTTATTAATTATCATGAACAGGTTGAATGCTTGAATGGAATGTATTTGCTTCCGTTGTATGTTAATGATGTATGCATCTGTTATGTTTTTAATTAATGCATTTTATTTTTATGTTTATGATCATGGGGCTAGATTGCCCAGTTTGACAGCAGCAATGTGTGTTGGTCGCGTCCTCTCCATCGTCGGTATGAGGGGTGGGGGCGTGACATGCAGATTTTTCTGGAAACAGTTAGAAGTTAGAACCAATGATCCTTATTTGTGGACCATATCATCCTCATTTCTAGGAAGTTTGTTATCTCTGGAGACTATAAAATACCGACCTTATGGGTTGTATTGATATCGACTTATGATGGTAATGTCTTATGGGATATTGCATTGCAATGTTTTGATCATAATGCATTGTGCTTAAGTGTTGTAAACAACGTCTTTAGACACCACCCCTCTTCTTTTATTTCTTCTACTATTTTATTTTCTGTCAAGTTGTTCAAAGGTATTTCCCAACACATCTTTTGGAAGCCAATTTCATCGTTCCAATTGTGATTTTCAGCTTATATGGACTAACAGGTTTTAATATATGGATTTTCTTAAGTTTTCAATTTAAAAAAGCCTAAGTTATAGTTTAATAAATTGGAGCAGCAAGAAAGTGGATAGTTCAAAATAGTTTTTGGCATGGTATGGATTGGTATGAGTTAGTAAAGCATCATGGAACTCATCCAAGACAACCCACAAGTGATTCCATGAAAATTATCATGAAGTTCATGTATATAACAAATTAAGTCTTCAATCGAGATATCATAAATAATCAATTATCAGTTAAAGTAATTTCAAAACCCTTAACATGCTCAACCCGATAATATTGGGTGCAATGAGAGTTATGGATCATGGAGGAAGTTGATCGGGTGTATTCAGAAGTCAATTACGGTAGGTCTTCTTCGATCCCACAAAAATCCACACGCTACTCAATAGTAAATGAATGTCGTGCATTTGAAATATATAAAACCCCAACGGTTCCTTTCCAAATGGGTTTATAAAAACAATGACATTGAGACAAAGCCTGCTAAGCCATGAAAACTTTTCATATTGTTTGAAAAACAATGACATTTAAAAAAATTATATTTAAAAACAAAAAAACAGAATTAAAAAATGAAATTATATTAATCTTCCAAGCAATCAAACATACCATAATTTTTATTCTCCGTTAAAATAAAATAAAAAACAGTTAGCATACAACTTAAAACGTATAATTTACCCCCAAAATATTTTTTTTAAAACTAACAAATCGTATCATATTTAAAAAAACTGCCCTATTGCCTTTACCGAAAAACAAATGTATCATATCATGTTTCGAATACTGCCCTAATGCTATTTCACGGATTGCAAAATAAAACAACGGGCAAAGAATCCGAATAGAAAATCAGATCTTCCTGGGGAAAGAATCCGTTCAGAGAGACGATATAGAAAACCTATGAAGCAAATTAATTTTGTCTATTAAAACGACACCCAGAAAAGAAATTCACCTAAAAAGATAAACTTTGAGATAGCAACGATCTTCCGGCAAATCCTCGGTAGGAAGGTCCTTATCATGCTGCCTTAATGCTTTCCATCCCCAGCTATTTGTACAGAAATTTCAGCCTTCTTGGAGCTCTTTGTACAGAAACTTCAGCCTCTTTTGAGCTCTTTCGCCAATGTGAAAGGTCGATCATGATTCAAGAAGTCTCCAGACCAATAAAAACTACTGCGATCAATAAGCATCTAATGAAGAGAGTAATTAATGTTTTGTTATAACTTGGGGTGCGGCGTATTTTGGACGCAAGGTCAGTTGTTTTTAGATTCATTGGCTTCTGAGTTCTTTGTCTGGGATCGCAAGATGTGGCCGTACACAGTAAGCTGTAAAGCACTAATTACTTTACAGTTATTGATTGATGATCCAAAATTCAATGGAGCATTTCGTGGATCATCCCTGGGTGGAAATTTCATTGGAATTCATGAGCTTGTTTGAATCATTTTTATACTAAACCATGCCCAATAAAGTAAGCGTGCTGTCTATTGCATTAGAGTCATTTATCAAACTCCTTTGATTTATTTATGAGAAACTTTTAAATTAATCATATTGACCATATTAACTATGATTAATAACGGTTGATTATAGTTAATGATGGTTGATCCACTTGAAATAAAGTTTTGCAACTTTGATTATAATTGATTGATTGATANTCTTTGTCTTTCGATCTCCCTTCTTTGCTTGTGGCGGGGACTGGTTGTCATTTTCTTTCACTGTGTTCTGCGGGCCAGGGTTTCCCTTGCCTTGCTTCTGCGGTGGATTTGCAGGTCCAGAATCTCGCTTGCTCTTTTGTTGAAATTTCTCCTCGATTTTGACAGCATACCGATAGGCGGATCCAAGTGAAGAGATGTCGAGGAAGTCCATCTCAGTTCAGATGTACCTANTGTAAATAAATAATAGGAATATGAATAGCTAGGAAGGCGAAAAGGCTGGTAATCAACCGCCTCATGAAATGTATAAATATAGGCATTTGTATTTGAATAATTAATTTNTGCGATATTTCAGGATTAGGTGCCGCTCGGAGTCTTTGATACTCAGCTTTGTCCGCAGAGTATGAAATTTGTTGGTGTACTCCGACACCGTCTGGTCCCTTTTGTTAGAATAAT